>JAUMGZ010104442.1:0-17677 GCA_032359645.1 Pododesmus macrochisma
GCAAAGTTGAAAATAAATGGGGTCAAAGGTCAAGGTCACAAACAATCTAGAAGAGTAAAATACCAATTTTCTTAAAAGCAAAACACTGTGACCTTGCTATTTGATAATGTCATCTTCAAAAAATATGATACAGTGCATACAATGTTCAAAATAAAATAAAGGGCTTCATGACCAATCAAATGCACTAAATTTATAGGCTTGTTCAACCAAATGGACGTTAAGGCCCATGGGCCTCTTGTTAACTAATCCAGCGTTTTTGAAGAAAAGCAGGAATTTTATTATCCTCTCTGGCCTCCATCCGTCTATCTTACTCTGTAATTCCTACACGAATTGAGATCAGAATTTGAAACTTTTTGTCTTAGTAGATATATGTATGGGGAAGAGCAAAACAATTTACGATTTTTGATATGACCCTTATGGTCTGGGCAAGAGGGGGTGGGGTCATATTTTTTTTTCTTTTTTCTTTTCTAAAAATATAGTGCTATATATAGAATATCAAATCAATATTATCATGATTTCTACATTTTACAACAATATATTTTATCATGTATATGGTGACCAGGGGTTATGGTAGGGGGTGCTTGGGGAGATAGGGGGTCAAGTCATCCACGCCAGAATATTGGATGATGGCCATCGACAACGTACATCTAGTTCTTAGATTGTATTCAATTTACACTTTGTTTCTTTCGAATTAAGAAGTGTTGACATGACCTCATTGTGATATAGCTCTAGTTGAACTCTAGTGGAGTTTTATTATCATGAATTATAATATAAAGCCCAGGATAAGTTCATATAGTGTCAGGTTTTTCTCTCTCTTGAATTTGGAATGAGGCCTTTTTGTCCCAGTTTGGAATGAAAGTTGACCAAATTTGAAGCAAATTTTCAGGTGTAAACTGCAAATTTTTGGAATAATGCATAGTTACTGAATAATTTCCAGTGGGAATGGGGCACATTTAGAGTCATTACCATGATTATCAGCCCAGAAAAGTATCAAGAAAAAGGCCTGAAGTTGCTCCCTATCATTATAAGGTCCATCTGTACGAAAGATTCAAGGTGGTCTTGCTGTCTGTTAAAAATTTGTCTGTTGTTAATTTTTCACACTTTGGACTTTTTCAAAACAACTAGACCAATTTCAACCTAAATTGGTTTAAAGCATCCTAAGGAACAACTTAACAGGGGATTCAGATTGTTCAAATAATGGGGTTCAGTCTCTAAGGTTATTCCTCTATAAAGGAAAATTTACAAAACTAAAAAAAAAAACTGGAATGTCCTAGACCTTAATAAATGCTTGCTTATGTACATGCATATTGTAGTAACATTGCAATTGGGACATGGAAAACCAAGTTTGCTCAAGGCATAACTCTTGGGTAAAAAATAAGGATTTTTTGGGGTTAAACAGGGATTTTTCTATGGTTAAGCAGACTCTGGTAATCAGTACCTTTCCCAATCAAAAACCAGTTTAACAACACATGTCGCATAATAGCAAATATTATGCCAAACAAATCTGAATAAATGATTCAGGAAGCTGTAAAAGTTTGACCAAAATGGGGATCTATAAAAAACAGAAACTAGGTAATGTTGATGACAATATTTCGCTTTCTAGCAACAATGGACAGGCTATAGGAAATGAATGTACTGACAACGATTAATGTCTACTTGCAGCCATAAGCCTGACCAGGCTGATCAAGAAGCCTCAGTTCAACTCAATGCATGCACACATATATAATACCAATAAATGTGACTTATCCAACGAGAAGGAGTTTGGTAAAACTTTTGCCAAAAATTGTGATGCAACATTCACATGTGAAAGTAAAACTGACTTTGAGTTTCAGTCCAAGTCTAAGCCAACCCCTGATCAACGATTGTTTCTAGAGAACTAGTTGTTACCTTTAAAAGCAAAAAAGACAGGAAAATTGATTTTTTTTGTTTTGTTTTATTATTGCTAAATCTGTATAATTTTCCCAATTTACCCTAAAATGCCACGAAATTTCCCAATTTTTCAGTAAACTCCTTTTCCCAAAAATAGTAGAAAAATCCCTGTTACGTTTAAACACTATAGCAAATATTTGCACATTTCACATTTTACTTCTGTATAAAACATTGGGACATGCCTGAGGGAAGGAGACTCATATTTGTTTAAATGATGGGGTCAGTCTACAGGGCGTCATTAGGGGCCACAAAAACTAGAAGGTCTAGATGATATGTGAAGATTAACGTCTTCAGCGACCGTTCGGCCATTAGAAGACGGCAGAAGGTCTAGATCTAGAGCTCAACGCTTATATTTGCAGTTTTGGTTTGGCATGGAGAACCGAGTTTGTTCAAAGTGTGACCCTGGGGTTAAAATGGCATTAATTAGGTTATATGTTTTGGGGTCAAAGTTTGATTCTATACTTAAAGATTCAGTCTAAAGTCATCTTCAGTTTTGCAAGGTTTAATTGAATATGCCAAATAATTTAATTTTCCACACAGAGTAAAACTTTAGCTAAACTCAGTCCACAAATATTTCACTATTCATGGGCATCAGATTATATCTAAAAGGTTCTCATTCAAAAAACCCAGCTATTTATATCTTTAGAACACAGAAGATGTCACTCAAATGCTAGAATACACCAATTTGTTAGGAACAAATGTAAAGAATATCGATAGAGAATACTCTGAAAAGCTTTCAGATACTGATAGTAGGAAAATAATGTAATTTGATTGTTAATTTTGGCAAGTGTTAGGTTTATTGGCTTACAAATTATAAATAAAAATGTACTGATATAGTTGTATGTATAAGAAAAACATGTGCACAAAAAGAATTAGTAGATTATAATGACCTTCTCATTAATGCTTGTTTATTCAAGGCTGTTCTTGGGGATGATGGAGTCCTCACTTTGAAATTGTTACTGGCTTGTGAACATGAATTCAAGCTACTTGTACCCAGTGGTAAGTTACAATGCTTCAAAGTTGTTTTAAACAAATTCAATTGCTCTGCATTATATATAGTACAATGTAGGTACATTTTGTACATGCAAAACAGTTTATAAAATGTTTTAAGTTACTATCGATGGTATCCACACTGTAGAAGGATTTTATATTTTATATACTTCTGTAAAAGTGATAAGCAATGATAGTACATTGTGTATGTAACATTGACCAGAGTGCTTAACCAAGTATGGAAGCAGCTTCCAGAGCTTAGTTGTATTGGATGCTTTTATATTTCCCTAAGTGGTCTACCATTTACCCAAGTGGTATATACATGTATGGTAATGTTTTGGTTTCTCTTCAAGGTGCTCGGCATTTAGGAACAGCGTAAGGATTGTTGTATTATTTTATTGTGTCTCTGGAGTGATATATCAGTAAGACAGCACTATAAAGATGATCTGAGACTGCATTGTCAAAAGCTGACGTAGTTCTCAAATGCAAAAGATGTTAAACCAATCTTTTGATAGTAATAGTGCTAATTCCTACATTATAATTAGGTATAATCAAATAAAACCATTTCATCTTTGTGATTTCATTATCAGAATGAAAATGCAATATTGACCAATATTTTATATTATCATTAGGGTATCCTGAGTATGAGGACAACTTCTTCATTGAAGCAGATGCATTGGTGAAAGAATGGAGCTCAGTTATTAATGAGGTGAGGTTTAATTCCATGTCAGATTTAGATTTGAAATAAAGTGTGAAATAATTTTTAATTCCCTGTCAGATTCAATTGTGGATGTGTTGATAATATCTCTAAATTCCTGTCAGATTCAGTTATAAGGTGATGCATAATTGGTAATTCCCTCTAAAGTTCAGTTATATATGAGGTGACGTGTATTTTGCATTTAACTGTCACATTCGGTTTATGAATAGGATGTCGAAAACTTGCAATTTCCCATCATGTAACTTTTTTTTGTTTTTGTTAAGTTTTGCATTTAAAACATCAAACGTATGTTTTTTCTCCTGTTCATTGTAAAATATGTTACAATTGTGTTTCCATGCATTTATCTTCAAGTTACAGTTACAAAACAAGTGCAAATTCTCGTTACCTTGGTATTGATATCAATGTTTATCTTCTGTGTAGTTTCTGCTGGATACAGACAGACGACTATCACTAGCTGAAGTGCTAACAAGGTATGTAAGGTCTAAACATGATTCTGATTTAATTTTTGAGTGCAGTTTCTTTTATCTGTAAGGATATCAGTAAAAGCAATTTGCCAAATTTGAAGCGAGTAAGCCAAACCAAAATGTTTTTCCTAGCTGTCAATATGAATTAATTTCATTGTTAGATCAATCTTATTTAAAACAAATCCTATGATTGAAAAAAGTTAAGAATTTGACTGTATTTGCATATATATTATTTCTTGCAAATTATAGTGTAATGCTGTATTGATCGATACACCCTCTAATAGGTTTGAATTGGTTTGCATTTTGACGTGAGTTTTCATTGTTTAAAACACACATTTACTCTTGGGATTGTGTTTTACTGTATCTCTGGTTTGTGTATTAGTCTTTGACATTAAAGTTTCATTTCAATTTGATTTTAACACAGAAATAACATAATTGTTTTAGTCAGAATAGTTTTTGGTTGAATGCATTTTCCCACTGTTTGCAGCAGAAGACAATTCAATGACACAAGCTATACTAATGAGACTATCAACATGAACATCATGAAAGATGATTTATTTTAAAGGTTTTAGATAATGGATGAGGTTTTATTTAAATATTTAGTTTTTCCTATATTTGTTACATGTATCATATTATAAAAGTGGTGATCACATTACATTATTTTAAAAAATCTTTTTCGGTATATTTGTAGATGTGTAGACAGGTATAAGAAAAATGGAGTCAAAGCCACAAACAGTCAAGCTGGCTCAGAGGTAAGGCTTCACTGTCTGCTATTTTATAACCCCTGCAAACGAAGTTTGAGAGGATATAGAAATCACCCAGTCCGTCCGTTAATTTGTCTTCCTTCGGTTTATGAATCTTGTAAGCCCAACTCCTCCTTTACACAATGATGGTACAATGTATACCATATGAAGATGTGCAAGAAGGAAAATATTTTCGTTCTAGCGATTTCAAAGGGAGAAAATTTGACTTGTACATTTATATATTATGAATCTCGTATGCCTTACTCCTCCTACACTATTTAATGGTTTTCAATAAAACTTAACGCAATTATAGTACACCATATGAAGACATGCATGAAGGAAAACATATGTGTTCTAATGATTTCAAGGGGAGATAATTAGACTTGTACATTTACATGTTATTAATAGTATTATAACACAACTCCTCCAACACCCTTCAATGCACTACACTGTTCAATATATTGCAAGGAAACTATGATGTGAAATAATTCTGTTGCAAGAGAATAATTTGGCCAACATACTAACATTTGTTCAATCCATGTTTTTTGTTGTTGAAGATATGCCCCTTCTGCAAAATTATTAGTTAAATCTTGTCAGAATAATTCCTGTTGTAATTCAAATTCTGTGAAAACTGCACTGATGTAGTTACCACACTCTGAAGTTATGCATCTGAGCTTACTTTTTGATGGGAGTTATAACAGAAGCGGAAAAATGTGTTTTGGCAATAAAAACAAATTCTAGTTTTCAAAGTTTCTCAATTCAAAACAATTGCAAAATATCATCTTTTGCTGCAAATGTTGTGTCCTATACAACAAGTTTTGTAGTTATCATGTTCTGTAATTATTTTTATTATTTCCAGGAGGAAGATTTTAGTGGAGATGATGAAGAAGATAAAATGGAGGAAGAGGAAGAAGATGAGGTTTGATTTTAATAATTAACTTTAATTTTATTGATGAGACTTCAAAAATAAGTTTCAAGTATGTAACAAGATTATAAAATGCATAAATATTTCTTTAATTTTACTTCATAGCAATTAGCAACCAGAATGTTAAATCATCATGTTGTCGTTCTTGAAATTTTAGCACAAAATAATTATGGACATGGCAATATTGAGAGATTTGTTAATTTGATAAGAAGTTATAATGTAAGATTTGGCTATTCACTATGGCTGTTACAGAATGACTAGTTGAGCATTTGTATTGACTGTTACAAAAGAAAGTTTTTATCATTATTTTTGAAGTTTTATTGAGTTATATTATCTTTTTGTATGTTTTAAAACATAGAATAATTCTGTGAGACCTTGATCTTTTTCAGATAGTGTATATTAATGTGATTTGTATTACCAAG
Source organism: Pododesmus macrochisma (assembly GCA_032359645.1). NCBI lineage: Eukaryota > Metazoa > Mollusca > Bivalvia > Pectinida > Anomiidae > Pododesmus > Pododesmus macrochisma. Next base: position 6,192 of record JAUMGZ010104442.1, read on the forward strand.
TATACAATAAACAGTAAAACTGTTGTACTGCATACATTTGTATTACCATGTATTGATATAATGACATATACATGTATAAAATAGACACTGCTGTTAACTTATAAAGATGCCGTCAAAAAACAGTCATATCTAATTTTATACACACATATGTCATAACATCAATAGGTAGTAACATACAACATTATAAACTTACTCTATGCGGGACCAAAAAAGGCATTAAAATAGATAGCAGAAATGACTAGAATTTTACAAGACCTCCATCGCGGTGTGTATCACATCTTTTTTGGAAGTCCAAGTAATAATAGAAAAGATAATAGACACTGATCTGGAACGTACTCTTCTGAAACATGTACAAAGAAAGACAACTCTTTGTCATTACTTGACAATAGCAGTAGACATACAAGTTATGTCGATGATGAATAGAAAATAAAGACATTGATATCATTTACTACAAGTTATGTTGATGGTGAATAGAAAACATAGACATTTATATTATTTAGTTTGTATAATGTACAAGTTATGTGGATGATGTTTTTATATAGGACTTAAACTTGATGTTGGCTGATGATGATGCCTTCACTACCGAGTGGGACCTTCATTTAGCAAGGAAAAAGGTAAAAATTATATTTATTCATAGTACACATAGGAAAACCTCAAATCACATTGATTGAGTATTAATTTTAAACTTTACTGTGCAACTCTTGTACTGTATACCTTCTTTTAAGTTTGTTGCTAAATTTTGATATCTTTGGCATTAAGCAAAGAACTAGAATTCTATTGAGCATAGTGCTATACTATGATATTTGTCTGTTTTAATTTCAACCCTTCATTACAATGCTAATTTTTAATAAGATTGAATATTTGTAAAAATATCTTAAAAAATAATGGAACACATTAATTGTCTGTTTAAAATTATGCATTTTGTTATATACACTGGAAATCATACTAAGAAAAGAGTGTGTACGTGCACTTCTTTGTTTATAGTGGGAAATCCAAAATTACAGCAGTTAAATTTCTTTTCATGTAGTAAACAAAAAAATGTCACCAGAGCAGTGAAGTTTTATAACAAAAGCACAATATGGGACCAGTCTAATAGCAGACATATTGTCTGTGGCTAGTTACTTTGTCATTTTATGTAATTTGATTACTGTATTACATCTGTAATGTATTTATACATATTTATTCGAATAATCAGAAAAGATGGGCTCAGAAGGAAGCTGAAATAAGAGAAGAAATGAAGAAAGCAAAGATTAGTCAAGGTCAGTGTTCAAGGTCATCTCATGTCAATATAATTCATATTGAGAAATTTTTAAAGAAGAACAAGGTAATTAGAAGTAGTGTCCACTGTCACTTTATTAAGATTAGTTAACTAACTTAAATATTGTAAAATATCCAAATAAGTCTTATCAGTTTTTTTGTGTGTCCATCTGTAACACTTAAAATTAAGCACACTCGTGTTTCTTGGCCATCATTTCAGATACTAATAAAAACGAGAATTTCTTAGTTTTTGTAATTTTTTCCAAGAAACATATTTATCGGAATTTATTTTTAGAAGAGATTAGTATTGTTCACTGATACATTGCTTTATTGCGATGATTGTTAAAGGCAAAATTCATGAGATTTATAAGATTGTATATATTTTAATTTGCTGTGGTTGTTACTAGTGTTGAGACTGTAACCTCCAATCAAATCTTGAGTTAATATTTTAAGTTGCTGTGGTTTGTCCTTGTGTTGAGTCTGTAACCTCCAAAAAAATTTCTATTTATATTTTAAGGTGCTGTGGCTGGTCCAAGTGTTGATTCTGTAACCTCCAGTCAAATCTTCTGTTTATATATTAAGGTGCTGTGGCTGGTCGTAGTATTGAGTCTGTAACCTCCAACTTCTGTTTTCATTTTAAGGTGCTGTTGCTGGTCCTAGTGTTGAGTCTGTAACCTCCAATCAAATCTTCACCAGTACTGCTGCAGCTGGAATCCTCACAAATGATCTGGTTAGGATAATGGAGCAGGAAAAGGTAACTCTCAAATCATAAAATGATCAAGATTATATCAACATATTTTAGTGTAGAATTTTAGTATGTGAGTTAAGGACCCAGCACACTTGTTATCTAAATCTACCAAAGAGATTGATGGTCATACACTGAGACACCAACTGTTTACAACCACTATGTTTGTCACAGTTTTTTTGTTTTTCTGTCATTGTAAAGAATTTGCTGTTGTAATAAATCAAAATTAAAAAAAGAAAATTAAAAAAAATCATCAAAAAAAATCAGAATTATAAATACTCGGCCAATTTGTTCTGAATTGGTTGTAATGCATTTACTGTTATAATGAGTGTTGTTGTAAAAAGCCTATACTGTACCTATTAATCATCTTATGTTATGTTGTAAGTATATGTAAACTTTTAGTGTGATATTTTAGAAAAATAATGTCACTTGAGAAGGCCTGAAAATGGATTCAGTTAATGTGCGTTTTTGCTTTGAAGGAATTGGGAATTTTAGCTGAGCCCATAGACGACAACATCTATCATTGGAGAGTTAAGATATGTAATTTTGACAGCAGGTACGTAATATTAGTTGATTTGTGAAAAATGGTGCTTGATTAAATATGCTTTCCACATTCAAATGACTTTATGCCTCTTTTGTATCAAATCGGCCCTAAGAATAATTGTTCAGAAGTGAAAAGTCAGTTTAATAAGTCATAGTTATAACTCCAATGAAGTTACACATAGTGTTGTTTTTTTTTCAGTGATCTTTCCAAAGATTTGAACCAAATCATGGAAAAGTATGGTTACAATTATATTGAATTGGAAATGGTGAGTTTTTTTATACAAACACAAATTGGTTATTAATAACCCGGAGATTAAAGTAAAATATGTTGACGTTATAATTATTATTATCATTGAGGATTACTTTAATTTGAAACAGAGAAATGGTCATCTGTCTCAGTACAGTTGTATAAAACATAGTGGTATTAAAGTCATCAAAGATCCTTAAACATATTTTGTTTCAGAGCAAAATATTTATATTTTGTTCAAAAGTTCTGTGATGAAAACATTGTAGCAGATTACCTTTAAAGCTCTGTGTTCACATCATTATCATTTCCATATTATTTACAATTATGGTATAAGAATTATTGATAAATTTCTATTGCGTTTAGTTTTGATAAGATATGACATTATTATTTTTTAGATGTATGAAATAGATTTGTATCCATTTTACCCACCTCTTGTCAAAGTTTTGAGACCAAGATTACAGGTTTGTATCAACCATGTTTCCTTTCAGCTCTTTATAATTAGAATTTAAATTTACAGAAATTTCAATATAGATTCAAGTACACTCTTTTTAATAGAGGAGGAATTGGTATAAACCTGTCTGTATTGTCTGAGACATATGGCGATATTCATCTTGTAGTTTACGCTGTCTCTGTATCTCTGTTTCCTTTACTGTGCTCTAGAAGGACTAGCTTGCAGCTGTTTCTATTACAATTCAAAATGTCTATAATTATCTGTAGAAAAGTGTACTTCTACTCCCAATTTTGGTATCATGTTATCTTTAATTTACTTTTTGAAAAATCTAGACATATTTTAGTATATAATATACATTGAACACTATTAGTTTCCTACATTTTCAGGGATCTATGATGCAAAGAGTTACAAATATGGAGATGTTGAAACTGTCATACTGGTGTCCAACCAAAGACATGAAAACTGTCATTACCGAAATTAAGACATTTCTTCAGCAGTGGGCAAGGTATCATCTGTCATTAGAATCATATAGTATTTTTATTATATGCCCACAAATTTTCGCGGAGCGTATTACAGTATCACTCTGTCTGTCCAACCATCATCTGTGGATTGAACCATGTGTCCACAACTAGTCATTCAGTTTTCGCAAATCTTTTCAGAATTGGTGTGTGTGAGTGATGTGTGAATCATATGAGGATGCGCATATTGTATAATGGGGATTGTGTCAAATTTAAGAGAGTTATGGCCCTTTATGACTTAGATTTTATTCACTAGCCAGTGTGAACCTTGTGACTGCAACTAGTACTTCAGTCTTTGACCGCATTTTTTCAGATTTATTGTATGACTGGAAGCATATGAAGATATACATAACGTAAAATGGGGATGTTGGGTCAATTTTACTGAGAGTTATGGCCCTTTTGACTTAGAATTTTCAATTACGTTTGGTATATATTCCAAAACTTGTATAAGATACACATGTGACATGTATTTCCCTTTCCTATTTAAATTCATTCACGTATTTATTGCGGGCTTATAATGATCAGTTACACAGTGCTCTTGTTTATACTTTATAAACACTAAGACCTTTGACTTTCACTATTTTTATGATGTTACTTGTCTCTATACTCGTCTGCCATATTTATTATAGAACACAATAGCTCATAGTCCTCGATAAGCAAATTCTTACAATTCAATTACTCATCTTTGTAAAACTTTCACATTTCCAACTTCTACTCCAAAACCACTGGACAAATTTCAACCAAATTTTATGGGAACATCCCTAGGGGAGGGATATTCAGATTTGTTCAAATGATTTGGCTCAGCCTGTAGTAGGCGCCAGTAGGGAGCCCAAATTTGGAAAATTTGACAAATAGACTTAGAATTTAAAGTATGTATCAATATCCATCTCTCATGTTTTCTACTATAACTGAAAATAAAACATTTTTAGAATTATCTTTTCTATTACTGATTGAATGTTTGCATAGTATGATTACATTTTACATTGTAGGTTAGAGGTTGAAAGTGAGAGAAATGATTTGAAAAGGTATCCATATGGAGCATACATAGAGATGGAGCATCATCTACTGACACTGGCCTTGGTAGGTTTAACTTGTACAGTAGATCTCGCTAGTAAGGCCATTCAGGGGACTGAATGGAAGTAGTCTTAAAACTGAGGTGCAAAACAGTTCAATATAACTATTCTTCCTCTTCCTTTGTGCAAATAGTATACACTAGTATGCTGGGGCTCTGTCACCAGCAGGTGTCACAAGGGGCCAAAATATGATATTTAGCAAAATATCAAAAATCTTCTAATAAACTTGAAGACCTGGAGCTTCATGCTTGTAATGTAGTAGCCATGGGGCATTGAGAACCAAGTTAGTTCAAGGCATTTTCCTATACATGTATACAATATACTAAATATACACTATGTGTTTTGTGGTCAAAGTTCAACGCTATAGCAAACATGATAATTTTGCATATTTTCATCCTCTATAAAACAAGGAAGGAGATGAATATTTGTTCAAATGATGGGTCTCAGCCTCCATGTTGTCCACTCAAATCTTTTTCTAATACACTTGAAAATTTAGAGCTTAATGCTGAATATGTAGTGACCTTGGGGCATGGACAAAACCATGTTTGTTCAAGGAATGATCCTGGAGACAATAATTGATTACATGTTTTGGGGTCAAAGTTCTAACCAAAGCAAATATGTTAACTTTTCACATTTTCGACTTCTTCAAAACCAATGGACTAATTTCAACCAAACTTGGTAGGAAGCATCCCTAGGGGAAGGGGATTCAAATTTGTTCAAATGTTGGAGCTCAGCTTAAGGAGGTGTCTCCAAGGGAGTCAAATCGGGAAAAATTTGACAAAATTTTTGATAAATCTTGTAATACACTAATAATAAAATACCAAAATTAAACAACAGGCCTGTTTTAACCAGATGGACATAAAGGCCTGATGGGCCTCTTGTTTTAAATTTAATCAGATGAAATGTCAGTACTTTGATGACCTCTTTTATTTTATTTCTTTTTGTAGGTCAGTGAAGTTGTACCTCGTGTCAATCATAGATATTATCTTGATGTCAATCAAATGTCTGAGCTACGTTCACTACCTGTTGCGGTATGTTAACTTTATATATATAGATATACATATGTAATAAGTTATATACTAGTCGCTTGATATAAGCTGTCTTATATGTATTGTATTTCATACAGATAAACGTGACACATTATGTATGTTGTCTAACAGTATATTGCTTTTCATCTAAGGAGGGGGCCGCGGTGGCCTAGTGTTTAAAGTCACCGACTTGTAATCATAAGAGCCTTTCACCTCCAAGTTCGGTCCCCGTCAGGGGCTTGCTAGTGTGAGAAAGTTGCCAGTGACTTGCCGTAGGTTGGTGGTTTACTCAGGTACTCCGGTCTCCTCCACCAGTAAAACTGGCACGTCCGTAAATGACCTTAGCTGTTGATCAGACAATAAGCCCTTGACACAAACAAACAAATCATATAAAGAGATATGACATAAAGTATATATTGTATGTGTTGAAATAGTTGTGAGTGGATATTGTTTACTGTAAAGTGTTTAAGTTACGATGACTAAAATATTGATTATTTTATGATAACGCATAGATCATACACATCTCAGTTGTCTATTTGCATTGTACATCAGTAGAGTAGCATATATTATGTATTCTATGAACAGCCATGTATTAGGAAACGAAAAAATAAAATTTATTGAAATTTCTTCTTTTTTATCCAGAATGACAAAGGCATAAAGAAAGATACAGAGTACTGGGCACGAGGGGTAGGCTTTGGACATCAGAACAGACCTGGTGAGTTCATACATAGACTAGAAAATAACATAGTTATAGAATATTTGGCAAGAGGTTATACATAAACTAGATACACTTGACACAGGTTCAGAATATGTGACTTATGGAAGGACGTTATTCATCCTAATTAACCAAGTAAGCAAGTAAAATATTCAGTCCAAGTTGGCATTAATCTCCAAAATACAAGGATTAGAATGCTCTACCACAATGGGCCTAAATGTCTTCTGCAGGCATATCACCAAATGTTAATTATTGTTTTAAAATTTATTTGAAAATTGAAATAAGGTGTAACTCTAAAGTACTATCTCTAAAACAGCTTTTAAGTTTTAATTCATATTTTTAGTATATAAATTATGTGAACGCAAATAAAAAGTACCTTCCCTCATCAAATTTTTAAAGAAAGTAAAAAAAAATCCCTCCCTCATCATTTTGTGAAAGCCAAAAAAGCAACAACAAAATCCTCCCTCCCTCATCATTTTCTGAAGAAAAAAAAATTGGCCTGAGAAACAAATAACTTACTTTGTGTAGCCTTACCGTCTTATTTTACAAAACAATGACACAATACCAAAGTTGTAAATTTGAACAAGGGAGGTAACTAGGGGCTTCTTACGCTCAGGATTGTGTGTAAAGACTGCTAATATTTCATGTTCGTTCAGATCTTCCAATGTCTTTAGAAAATGAAGCTTGTAAATAGTTTTAAAAGTTAAACTCCCTTACATCAGTGCTCCACCACATCGAGTATTGCCATGGAATAATTTATTTATTGAAAAAGTTGAGTAATTATCCGGGTAATATCCATTGCTAATAAAGACATTTTTCATGCATCACACCCATGTGTTCACTAAGATAACATCTATCATTTCTTGGATTTTGAACATTTTCAAACTGACTTATTATAATTAGTGAGAAAAAAATTATGGTGAAAGGACCACATATATATATATATATATATATAGACCATATATATATATATTTATATATGTACAGTTGATTTGAAGTTGCAATGTAAAGTTATTTGTTTAACAGTTTGAAATTGATATATATAAAAAGACTTCTGATTAATTGGTGTGTGTGTACTCATTCTTGGACATACTTCTCGGATGTCACTGAAAGTAATGAGTATAGTACAGGTTTGAAGATATTGTTTAAGAAATGTTGTGTTCAACTTTATGCAAGCAGACGTACAGCAGGAACCAATCTAGATTTATTTGATAATTTTAACAAAATATTTGGGTCTAGAGGCTATTTTTTGTATGAGAGTTTACAATACATATATAACAAATGTATATCTGTTAGCAGTGGTAGTATGTCCTGTAAAACGATCTAATGATACAACCAACTCACAACATATAAGGATACAACCAACTAACACCATGTAATGATACAACCAAATCCCAACATATAAGAATACAACAAACGATGCAACGATGTCATGTAATAATGGAACCAAACCACACCATGTTTTGATGCAACTAACTCATACCATGCAAAAAATATCTTACATATATATATGTGATTATTAAACTGTCTCATTTAAATCACACCCATCTCGCACAAGATAATAACGTCAACACATCTTAAAGTTTTAAGAAGTTTAATTTGGCACATAACAAAACAATAACAAAAACATTGTACCAGGTTAATATGATTAATTAAATGTTAACACTTTTTCTGTATTATTACAATGTAATAATGGTCCTTTTCTGGAATATACATTGCACACACTATATAGAAATATGTATTCAATCAAACATCAATCATGGTCATTAATTTAAATAAATGTTTATAAATTAAATAATTTAATGACTGTCATGTATGTACATAATTTGACGAGAACTGTTTTGGATACATATGGTTGAGTATGATAATGGCACTTTAGGTTATGTGCAACTGTCATCATGTCTCCTTAAGAATTATTTTTTATTTGGCAGTTTGAAAATTCTGATGAAACAAATTTTGCCGCAAAAAATAATTAGGTTTTCAGTATTTTAATAGATTTTTTTTAGTTAAAAAAGTCACTTTTGAGAAGAATATTAAGGATACACCCATAGTATTGAAGAGTTGTATGATTAATGTTGATATTGTGTAAATTAATAAAGTAGTAATTTTTTCAGTGGCATTGGCATATAACAAGAAAACTGTGCACACATTGCATTTACGTGAAGAATTATCGTTCTTATTGAATGAAATAGTAATGAAATCGGTAGCTGGTATCCTGATATATATACAGAAAAATGGAAATCTGTTTTTGATGACAAACAAATTTGACCGATGCTTGATTGCTTTCAAATTATTTGATAATGAAAAAGCACCCACGTTAGTCAATGATATACAAACTCATCAGCAAATATGATTGAACATACAGAACATAAAATAATGTCTCATTACAGTGAAATAATAGCAACAGTTTCCTGATAAATAGAGGATATTCAATGTTGTTTTTTTGAATATTAAATTTATTCTATGAGTGAGACAGAATTCTGATAATTTTTCACAAGTGCGTAGCACGTGGAAAACATCAAAGAATTCTGCCTCACAAGTGAAATTATTATGATATTCAAGAAAACAACATGGAATTTTTGGTTTATTACATGTTCCCTATCTATTTTTACCATTTCAAAGTTATTGCATTATGAATCATCTGTAGTGTCGTGATACAGTTTACCCTAAGCATAAATAAGTCCGCACAGAATGTAGTTCTTATAGAATTGATAAGAAACACATATAAACACATCACAAACATTTTAAATAATGTTTGAAACTGTTTTTATAGTTCAAAATTAATAAAAGTCACAGACAGTGATATAAAAATGTTACTTCGTAAACAATTTTTAGTGCGGATGGATATTGCCAGTGAAAATAACAGTTATTTGCACTGGTGAGGGATAACAGATTTATCTAAAGGATATTTCTTTATATTTCAGTGGAAAAAATGTAATAAATCTCTGTTTATCAACGATGATTTACGTTTACAATGTTATTCAAGTGCAACCCCTTTGCAGTCAAATAATCAAATATCAACCAAAATAGATTTTTTGACTATTGACTATTGATAATAGAATAACATTCACTTGTACGAATGTGTCATGTTATGTAAACCGTGCCCATTCACTTGTAAGAGGCTATTCCATCATGATAAGGTAATTGTTACTCATAGCTTGTGTCGTCAATCACTCTTTTATCAACAAAAGCTATAGTTAGGTTAACAGCAAGACCCTAACTAAGATACATTAAGATTTCATCATAATTTGCAGAAGTTTTGAAACTGTCTTGCCCCAATGATTTGCAAACTAGAGATAAGTTTCACAGAATAGGATTGTTTAATACATTGTGATATCAATACTGAATTCTGTTCAGCCTGTTGTTGAAATATTATAATAATAACAAACAAGTAATTCTGACATATTTTTACCTGATACAAGATCGAAACAAGATTATAGTGTGCATAGTATTCCATAAAGCTTAAACATGAAAGAAATTCAAAGCACACTCCCATGTTTTATGGTCAATATATACTGAGCAATAGCTCAACAAAACAATTCTCATCCAGCACTGATTCTGATCTGAATTATAACTGTTCAGATACTCATCATAACACATTAATTTTGATTGTACAAGCACTTTTAGCAAGGGATAACAAGCAATAACAAGTAATAACAGAATGAGTAGTGTTCACCCTATGTGGTGAATGTGTACATTCTTACAGTTCACAATATTAACACTTGGTCCAGTTTTGCCCACAATAACAGCATGATGACTGATCTCGCTCACGGTAGATCCACGGCGTTTCTGAGTTACAGTCTGTGAACATGTGGCTATGGAGGTCACAGAACCGATAGCCTCAATCTCGACATTCTCCCGTCGTTGTTGCACAGTGAAATCTTCATCCTCATCATCGCTGTCTTGTTGTACAAGTTGTTTCTTTGATTGATCAAGCTGTGCTTGTAACTGTTTATTTTTATCTGTCGTCTCCTTCAGTTCCTTACGTAGTCTCCTATTTTCCATCGACATTCCTGCGATTGTCTTTGTATATTTTTTCTGAATGTCCTTTTCTACCTGGACCTGCCTTTCTTTGATTGCCTCAACGAAGGGTTTGTCTTTTGGCAGTTTAAGTTCTGTAGAGACATTTTCTAGTTCGTTCACAATGGTTTCCATTTGGCGCACATGTGAAGTGAAGGATTTATTCTCAAAGTCTCCGATAGATTTTCCTTGCACTACAAAACTAAATCTGTCCAACTGTGCAGTAAATTTTCCCTTGTATCCATCCCTGGAATTAAAGTCCTTGTTATTCATGTCCTTGTTATTATCACGATTTTCATTCACATTTTGTTTTGTTGTTTTTGTATCTGTGACTGTACCATCCCCGTCTTCTCTTAATTGTTTTCTTTCCAATTCTCTCATTTTTTGGTCACGTAAACCATTTACTTTGACAGTCCTTGCGTGTTGCAATGCAAATGCAGTTGAATGGCCATCCTGGAAGCAGGCTTTAAGTGCAGTCAGTAGTTGACCAAAGGCTCTTGGTTCATCTAGGATGTATTCCAGTAGCATGTCCACTCTTTTGTAGCGGTCATTTTCTGCCTGAAAAAAGAAACAAAACATCATAATTATGTGATAATTGATGACAATGATTCATACCTGCCAAGTCTTCCCCTTAAACACTAAGACTCCTGGCCGTCCACACATAATCTACCTATGAAAATTCATGTTTCTTTCTAAAACATTAAAATTTCCCACATGAAACTTACAAATCTCCCACATTTGAGGTTTTCAATGTTGGTAGGGGTGATGGATGTCTATACGTCTTTATGGAACAGTAGCAAGTGAATTTAATAAGGCCAAAATTAAAATTAGGTTTGTTTGGCGTAACCCTGCCGTCCCTGTGAAAAAGTCCCCGACCCTCAAAATTTTT
>JAUMGZ010104553.1:0-17672 GCA_032359645.1 Pododesmus macrochisma
TTGTTTTAAATGATTGACTGTACAACGCAGTGTAACTTTGTGTTTTAAATGATTGACTGTACAACGCAGTGTAACTTTGTGTTTTAAATGTTTGACTGTACAATGCAGTTTAACTTTTTTGTTTTAAATGTTTGACTGTACAATGCAGTGCTACTTTTTGTTTTAAATGATTGACTGTACAATGCAGTGTAACTTTTTGTTTTAAATGATTGACTGTACAACGCAGTGTAACTTTGTGTTTTAAATGATTGACTGTACAACGCAGTGTAACTTGTTGTTTTAAATGTTTGACTGTACAACGCAGTGTAACTTTTTGTTTTAAATGTTTGACTGGACAACGCAGTGTAACTTTTTGTTTTAAATGATTGACTTTACAACGCAGTGTAACTTTGTGTTTTAAATGTTTGACTGTACAACGCAGTGTAACTTTTTGTTTTAAATGACGTTATGTCTACACTTAAGACCCCTCGTTTCATGCTGGAGATGAAAATGCTGAAGCCTCATTTACTGGCTTAAGCATACCGCCTGATTCTGTGTTGGGTGACCGTCCTAAGAAGGCTGTCTGCACGAGTCTATATTGTTGATTTATTCGGACGGTATTTCTATCCGTTCTTCTTGTGCGGGTACTTGATTGATATAGCTGTTGTTGGTCTCAATGTCTAATTTGTTCTCTTGATTCCACTTATACAATTTTGTTGTTGTTTTAAAATTAATGAATTTGGTGATTGGCATTAAAATGAGAGACCCTGTTCTATTTATGATGAACACCGATATTGACATCTAGGATATGCCAAAAAATAATTAAATTACATACTTAACAAATCACAAAAGTCCTTAAGTCTGTTGGATTTACCATTCGCCGGGAAAACAAGGTAATGGCAGCCACCTTGGAAAAATTATATATGAAATCTGAATAGGGCTATTGCACCATGATCGTATATAAAGCCTCAGTCACACATTCAGGAGTTTTGCTACCGTATTTGATAGGACCATTCCCGATTAAAATGCGTCAAAAGTCTGATCAAGATCCTGTGATTCGTGGCTGGAAAATTGTAAAAACATTTATTTAATCACGACAACAATCAGATATTGTCCAGGAAGCGTCCCGATTCAGCCGTTTCCAGTCGAATTCGCCCGGAGTATCCCGTTTTTAATCCGATTCTGATCCGATTTAAATCTTTCGCATGGTAACAAACGACCGAATCTGTCCCGACAGCGTCCCGATTCTCCCGAATGCGAACCAACAGAATTCAGACAGTGACCAGACAGTGAACCGACGCATTCGGCAAGATCTGGACGCAATCTGGACTCAATCTGCAAGAAATGGCAATGAAATTTTTCTCCAGGTCATGCCCACAGGACACCGTCCAGACACCGTCCAGACTACACAGGACATTGCTACATGTACGATTTTGATCCGATACAACAAATCTGTCACACATAGTCACGATTGTAATCCGACTAGACATAATCGGCTGAGTTTCTCGAATGTTACGGGACGCATCTAACTGTCGGGAGTGCTTGGCCGACCTCTCCGGACTATTCCCGACCCGTAGGACTCTGTTACGAACGTATACGACTGCTCCCAGACAATGAAAGGACATTCCAGATCATTGAGGATAGTAATTCGACTTTTTCACTTTTCATGTCGTAGCGCTGTCTGATCTCAAACGGGAGCCATACTCGGCACTGTGTGAACTTCGCATAAAGGCGTCAACGTCATCGCACTATTGTCTTTCTACACGACGGAACGAAGACGCGACAGTGAGGTGCGTAGCCCTATTTGGATACCTTTGACCAGTAACCCAATGTTATCTTCATGCACAGAAAGTGTAAAGGAGTCAGCGTGCATTATACTAAAGATCTACCCGCCCAAACCAACTATAGATTAGCAATAAAATGTTTTTTTTCATCTTGATGAATATGACAAACTATTGTGAACGTTTTTATTGAATTATTTAAGTGCGTTTGGCCGTCAATGGGTGCAAATGAGTATTTACTAAAAAACAACATTTTCTGGGTAATAAAATTAAGTCATCAGATAAGCAAGTATTTGTTTGATTAACATTAACGTGACAATACGCGCGTGTATTGCAGCATAAAACCCCATATAACTGACCATAAATGCTTATAATTGCAACACTACGATCCCTTAAATAATCAATATTTAGCATGAATCACCAGATCTGCCGTAGAATGGTAATGCACACAAAACGCCAGCGATATACAGTATAAAGATCATTGATTTTAAGGATATGGACGTCGACATCCGTCTTCTGTATACTCCTCTTATTTCGCTGCAGTGAAAACGGGCTCACAAACGTGTATACTAAGTATGAAGATACAAGAAACTTGTTAATTTGGAGGGTTCACACCAGTACTATGACTAAAGCATAACTCAATCTAGTATTATTGGATGTTACATAATATAGAGGTAAGTTTGTTTATTTATTGGAAACATTTTGACAATGAAATAGACAAAACATGAATAGTTCATATGTTTATAAAGACATTGAATTAAAAGTGAACGCAATGTTTAAACTTGACAGTATTTTTTGTCTTATTCATGATAAAGAAATAGTTTATGTGAAGTCTGTGTAAGCAGATACTGTAATATTATGCACACTCATGTACACTTTTTATTTCATGCATTGAGTTTCAATGAACATATTAAGATGTAACACGTGTGTAGTGAGATCCATCTGTTACTAAGATATATCATCTTTTACTTGCACTTTCTATAAACACAATATTGATAAAACAAATATAGCCTACTCAAATATTACACATTCACTACGAAATCATATACTGCTGATCAATTTATTCATTTCCGTATGTATATAACTGGTCAGTTAAAGATTTCAAGGTTTCATACCACCAGAATTAGGTCTTCTAGGGCTACATGTCACATGAATTAAGCCTTTCAATGCTATACATTTGTATATGAACTGGATTGACCCTATTAAGGCTACACGCAACCTGAATAAGCTGTAAGTTTAACATACCACCTCAAAAACCCCTTCAAAACTGCATGCTACCTGAATTCGGACCCTTCAAGGTGACAAAACACCAGAATTAACATTCCAAGGCCCCATACAAATGTAATTGACCTTTCAATTCTACACACTACCTACATTAACCTTTCAATTCAAATTCTACATACAACCAGAATTGACCTTTCAAGGCTACACACATGATGTACCACCTGAACTAAATCTTCCTAGGTTACATACCATATGCATTTGTCTTTCAGGGATACATATACTCTTAAAAAGGTTACATGTCACATGCAAATACTCTTTCATGTTATTATTACACCATTTAGGTATTATTACGCCCCCTTTATGTCATCTCTGATGACGAGGACTCCGATTGGGTTGTCAGACACAGCTGTCCGGAGGAATGCGTTTAATAATTCCTATCTTTCGAGTGCGTTTACCTATATTGTTGACTAGACAATTTTTATATTATTGTCGGGGATGTATTTGTCCTTAGTTAACATAGGGATCCCACCTCTATTAGCTTTCTAGCTTTGATGTATCTAGGTCTTGTCTACTCGAAACACAAATTTAGCTCTTCAAGACCGTTGGTGATAGTTTAATGGTAGCTTGGCTTTGGGTCACACATTTGGTTGGTTTGACATCAGTTATACATGCCCGTTTCAGTTTGCATGTTCATTCTGTTTGTTTTTGTTGTCAGTATCCTTTGTTCTGTCGATACTATTTCTTCTTCGTGTTTTTAGCAATGCAAAGTACCACCTGTATTAACTTTTTCAAGGTTACGTTCTACCTGAAGTAACTATTTAAAGATTGCATACCAAATGAGTTAACTACTCTTCAAAGACTGCACATCACTCGAATTAACGCCTTCGTTTCTTTGCTTTCTTGTTTTTAGGTCTTGTCTATTCTAGATTCACTTCTCTTGAGCGTCTGTTGATAATGGTCGATTCGGAACTAGGCCTTGAGTCTTGATCGAACACATGTAGATAATTTAGTTTTCTCTTGTCTCTTTTAGATACTATGTATAGTAGTTGACCGTTTCCAAGGTAACATTTCTAAAACACTTTGGTGTTTCACTTATTTTGATGGTCTATCCCCAAAAGTGTTTAACCAAGTACAATGTTGTTCCAGAACACTAATTAGATTGAACCTTTTTAAAAGACCAATTTGTGTGTGATTGGCACTTGGTCATGTTATTCAAAGTCCCATAATACTTTTCCAGCCTCTATGAGTTATGAACCCAAGAAGATTCAGTTTCATCTTATATAGATATGAAATCTTAATTGTTGTATCTGTTTGATTGACACCACGTTTCTTTCTGTTATATAATGATAAATGCATTCCGTCATTCTATAAATTACATCAAATTAATTTTTTTATGTTGACTGCTCGTACAACTAAACATTAGACTTGAACATTTTTATAAGGTGTGTGTCCAAACTACCAGGCTTTCCTAATCCCTACAACCTATTTTGGCTCCTTTGTTTATTTGTTGTCTATTTAAATTCATTTTGTCTTGAGCGTCCGCTGTAACTCGTTTCAGTTTTCAAATTTAGTTTTCAAGCCTAAAGACCTCACGAGTTAACTCTTTTATGGCTACACATCACCTGAATTAACTTTTAAAGGCCACATACCACCAGAGAAAACCTTTTCAAAGCTATATACCACCTGCATTAACCCTTTCAAGGCTACATGCCACCTTTATCAATTCTTTGAAGACTCTATACCACCCGAATAAACCGTTTTAAAGCTACATACCACATGCATTAATTCTTTCAAGGAGGCAACTTAACATACCAACTGATTTAACCTTTCAAGGCTGCATGCCCCCTGAATAAACCTCCCAAGGCTACAAACGATCTGAATAAACCTTGCAAGGCTACATACCATTTGAATTAACATTACAAGGCTACATACTATTTGAATTAACCTTGCAAGGCTACCTGCCATTTGAATTAACCTATCAAGGCTACATACCATCTGAATAAACCTTGCAAGGCTACATACCATTTGAATTAACCTTGCAAGGCTACATACCATCTGAGTTAACCTTTCAAGGCTACATAGCATCTGCATTAACCTTCCAGGGCTACATACCATTTGAATGAACCCCAAAGGCTACATACCATTTGAATTAACCTTGCAAGGCTACCTGCCATTTGAATTAACATTACAAGGCTACATACCATTTGAATTAACCTTCTAAGGCTACATACCATTTGAATTAACATTACAAGGCTACATACCATTTGAATTAACATTACAAGGCTACATACTATTTGAATTAACATTACAAGGCTACATACCATTTGAATTAACCTTGCAAGGCTACCTGCCATTTGAATTAACCTTTCAAGGCTACATACCATCTGAATAAACCTTGCAAGGCTACATATCATCTGAATTAACCTTCAAAGGCTACATACCATCTGAATTAACTTACCAAGGCTACATACCATCTGAATTAACCTTCCAAGGCTACCTACCACCTGGATTAACTTTCCAAAGCTACATACCATCTGAATTAACCTTTCAAGGCTACAAAGCATCTGAATTAACCTTCCAAGGCTACATATCATCTGAATTTACCTTTCATGGCTACATACCATCTGAATTAACCTTTCAAGGCTATACATCACCAGAGTTAACCTTTCGAGGCTACACACCACCGGAATAAAACTTTCAAGGCTACACACCACCATAATTAATCTTTCAAGGCTCCATACCAACTGGATTAACCTGTCAAGGCTACACACCACCGGAATTAACCACTCAAGGCTACACACCACCATAATTAACCTTTCAAGGCTCCATACCACCGGAATTAAAACTTTGAAGGCTCCATACCACCGGAATTAACCTTTCAAGGCTACATACCACCGGAATTAACATTTCAAGTCTACACACCACCAGAATTAACATTTCAAAGATACACACCACCGGAATTAACCTTTTAAAGCTACACATCATCAGAGTTAACCTTTCAAGACTCAATACCATCTGAATTAACCCATTCTCATACTACACGAGTTAAGTTTTTCAAGGCTACAAATACATCACCTGAGTTAACCCTTTCAAGGTCAGATACAATGTTTTAAAGTGTACCTGTGGTGTGTGATACACACAACAAATGGATAACGATGATCTATGACAATCAATCAATATCAATTGTTAAAAGGTGCTTTAAGTTGTTCATGGTGACATGTACCATGATTTTGTTTAAATTAGCCGAAAAAGTAAACACACAGGCACGTATCCAAGATAACAATATATCTATAATTTACAAAACACCAATGACTATAAAGTGAGAGTTAAAGCACACACACACACTATGACGTATTCTAGTCATACAATTACAGGTGGATGACAGGGTATGTACAGCAACACGTAATAGAAACAAAGACTTGCTGTTTTAGTGCATATTGCAGCAAGGATACCAATTATAGAAGTATGGACTATTGATTCGCGTACACGACATGTCTGGACAGAAATAGGCTAAAGATTTTACCTTTCCAGGGATATACTGAAAAAAGCCGATACGGTACCACAACGTACCAACCTCCTTGTTATCGAGAGCTTAGTATAAGGATGTTAGTGTAACGAGAAAAACCAAAAACAATACACTTTGTATTAGTGAACAATATTAACATTGGATTATTGATTTAAAGTCAACGTTGATTAGGAACACAGAAAACAATCGTTATCAGATAAGAAAAAGTCTGACATATTTCGAGTCGTATCTTTGGCAGCATTCATTATAATATTACAATTACTCTTGGATATTATAATTTCATTGAACGGATGCTGCGTGCATGACACCATATACAATATGGAGGCAGATTTCGCCGGTAGCATTCTCTCGCAAAGGTAATTGTGACTTTTATTCCTATCACAGGTAGACACTACAATAATGATCAGTCATTTATAAACCATTTAAAAAATAATGTGGTATTAATACATGTATCAGAGAGAATAAAGTGCAGTCATTGATTCCGAAAATATCGATTCTAACTCCAAGCTTCTTTCATACCGCATACCGCATAATGAAGTCGGCCATGATGATTGTCAGAACGGACCCATTACGATGTAATTCAATATTGTCAAGGAGATAGCACACGGATAGAAGACATAATATTTGTTTAAAAAGTAATAGTAAATGGTCAGATCGTTTGACCACATACATGTAGGTAAAACGTACACGTTTTAAGCATCCATATGCATTGTAATGAGTTGTATTTTTAATCACGCGTTTGAATGACATTGCATGTCTTATTTTAACTCAACAGATTTTTTGAAGTGTTTTTTTTACAGAATTAATTTTACTTGTAAACGAAATGCAAAATATGACAGCTCTATGTGTCGTAATATAAGTGCTCTTTAACGTCATAGTGAAACATCGACACATTTTGGTTTATAAGAAGTCCGAAAAAAGCTAATTTTAACCTTCAAATATAACAAAGTCAATACTTGTACTATGTACTGAAAATGCGGTGTTTGTCTGGGACTTCAGCTTATTATGTTAGTTTTCATAAATTAAGATTTATTTACATATAGTATGTGTTTGTGCCGATTCTTGTTTGACCCTACAATGCTAGTTTATGTTGGTCATATACTTCCTTCCTCTTTTTATCTAATTTAACAACTTTTAGTAATCATATGTTAAATATTCAAATAAACTATTGACAACAAAATTTAACTTCGATCAGGCGGTAATGACCACTGTATTTGCGAGAAGGTGCATTCCTACGTAATCTATTAACCTAGTCTTTTCTTCCACCTTGGGACTGGTTTTCTCGGTGTCAATTTGACCGAGTGAAGTGTCATGTCAATGTGCCTGCGGCGTGACATTTCAGTGAGCCAACCATATAAAGTCGCCATCAGTGCGCACTGTCACAAGCAGACACCGTCTCGATATGATCTAAACATGAGTTATAGGGACGTCAAACCCAAATGAAACAAACAAATTTCAACCTCGGTTATATCTGTCTGTTGATATTCCATACTTGAAAGAACTTGTGTTAAGGAGGCTCACAGGTCTGAAGTTTAGTTTGAATTATTCATTCGTGTCAGCGCCAGCTGGCGCACAGGTAAGACCTTACACATTACCGCCAAGCAAACGCTGTAATCACTTCCCTGTCAGGTGTGCATTTTGTAGTCATATAACCTTACTGTGCGCCTCTTAATGAAAAGTTTAAAGGGACAAATCAAAAGCACAAGGACGTTGTGACGGTTAACACCTGGTCACCAAAGGGTATTTAATTCAGGTATAACTCATTGATCAAATTGACAATAATTGATATGTATGACACTTTTGACATATATTACTCCGCGTTTTTTATACGCCTATTTGAAGATAATACATAAAAGCATGTCCACGGGGATTAGTGAAGAAATTTAACATATATTTTCTGTTTTATTAAACAATTCATGTAAAACAACACGTGCAAATTTGTGATTTTTGTCTTTAATGTTTTTGTCTTTTATGAATTATCTTACACGAGGTACATGTATATATATAAATGTGCAATGCATTTCTGTTTAAGAAAATATTTCTTTTTATAAAAAAATGTTTTTTTTGGCCCCCAACTCTCAACATAACAAACTTCTGTGTTGAAAACACAAAGTCGATGACCCCCTATTTTGTTCACTTATTTAACATCTACTGTTATTGGGAAACATTTGTTGAAAGTTTCATAAAAATCTAACATATACTTTTTGAATGATTGCTGACCAGGGAGCCTCCTTAAATCAGCCTAAATGATCTGATCTATAGTGCCTTGGCACAATATATCAGGTTTACTGTAGTTAATCAATAACCAACAGACAATTTACTTAAAATCTCACTGTTAAATTAATTATTCATTTTCACAATATAAATCTAGGTTGTAAACTGTAACACGTGAACGATCGTTCATGCTCAATGTACACAGTATCATTTCTCTACTGTCCTCATTTCCTACTGCATAATAATATAAGCAGCAGCAATTGTAAAGAAAAATGTATAAATGTATTGTAATTCCAGGGCCGTAGCCTGCGGGGTGGGTGGGGTGGGGGTGGGCAGACATTTTGCAATTTTTCTTTTTTCTATGACAAAATTCCCGGCATATCTGCAAACATATGTGTGCTGTAGATTTCCCCAAACGACTTACCCCAGGATACGGCCCTGAATTTGAGCAGTATGTGTACCCCGTGGATACAAATAAAGAGTCGCCAACAAACACAGCAAGGCTTTAGCGAGAAATAATAAATTAACAAAACAAATTGAGATTAAAAATGAAAAGTCACACTAGTCGTCTGCTTATCTATGTTTAAACTTGTCATGACGTTGGTGATCACATTGAAGCTGACAGAAGGATTTCTGTGTATGGTCGTCTCCCTGTCCGTGAGAAATTAACACAAAACACACACGATGACTTTCCCTCTCAACACACAGATCAATACATCTAACGGATGTGCACGTCCAGCAGTATCGTCATGATCTGTCTTGGTATACGTATCATGAGTTAGATCATGTTCTCAGCGACACTCTGTCTTGTATGTAACCACTGTCACAGTAGCAGGTTTTTAGTAAAACTGCAGGTGGTTAATGATTACACTTCACATCAGAGCTGTTCATCTATTTGATACGGTATATAGCGTTTTTGTTGATCACTGAATCCATGTCGATAAAGATGATTCCGTTTTTCTTCACTATCCATGTGACCAAAAAACAAACGCTGAGAGTGATTTAGAGAAACACGCACATTTTATTAAACGATCGGTCTTTTATTAAATGGCGATAAGAAACAAGGGATGTTTTGAACTTTTGATTTATCGGGATTTCGTCTATTTTAAATTCATCTTCCCCTTCGAGTCCGTTGATGACGGTTGGTTTGGAACTTTGCTTCGGTCAAAAGGGGGTTTTCTTACTCTTTTAGTTGGTTTGACGTCATTTATAAATCCCGGTCTCAATTTCCTAATTCATTCTGGTGGTTACTTTTTGAAGAAGTTATTGATTGTTTCATGTCAACCAATATGTACCCGTACGATGTCATTTTGTTTTGTTGGTGCTATTCCTTCTTGTTTTGGATATTTCTTGTCCCAATGCAAATTGTCATTATCCATTGGGTACTTTGGATAGTTGACAATCCGAAATATCCAGTACAATTATTTGGACAAGGGTACACACACGTATGAATTTATTGTATGCAATTTCGGTACAAATAATCTGCTTAAACAGCGCCGTTGCCTCCGGGGGTTGGGTTGGAGGGTTGGGTGGCAGCAGGGGTGGGGGCAGAAATTGTGTGATTATCATTTTATTTTTAAATGTTTTGCCCCCATCGGTTTTCCCCAGGCTACGGCCCTGATAACTATGAGTTTGTATCATTTTGTAGCCCTTATAGGACACAAGTAGAGCTCGTAGTCGTATCGCCATTATTTGTATAAACGTATTAATGATTCTAGTCTATATTACAGTTACACCCCATTTCCTCACAGATGTCCGTGTGTCAGAGTTACACTCTTTTGGTAGGAATAACTCTGGACCCACTTATAGTACTGCTTATAGTTGGGGCAATAATTCTGAAGTGTTTGTCCTCTCACCCATTTGGTTAGTTTGACGTAAATGTTAATGCCCAAACAAAAACAGACTCATTTGGCTGGTTAGTTCTTTTGGTGACTTTTGATGAAGCTATTGTTTGTTTGTCAATAGCGTTTGTTCTGTTGATCCTATTTCTTCTTTGTTTTTACCATTATTGGTGTGACAACGTATCTAGATCATGTTTGTGGAAATATTGTCAAATCGTAACCCGTATACAGTCCGACAGACTAAACGTAACTCCTGTTTATAATTGTAAAGTATACTGCACACTTAAGATTTGTTTTGTAGCTATAAAACACAGCTGAAAAACGAAGAAGAAACAAGTTCCGGGATGATTAAAAATTGTCCACTTTCTTATTATCATATCCGTATGTATTAGCATATTTTGACTCATATTATGAGGGTTTTTTTGATCGATATTAAGTGAAATAGTCAGTTTTTAAATCCATCTAACAAATCAATGTTACTTTCTAAATAGGTTAAAAAAAATACAGATGAGATAACATTATACACTGTCACTAATGCTTGCAGGTATTTTATATTTGGATGTTTGTTTCGGTGTGAACTTTATGAATCTTCTTAACGGACATTTCTCTGGTTGGTGTTTTGTAATTGATGTGTGAAATGTTATGCAGGTAAATTTATACTAAGTACCTGGCAATGTAGCGATAATAAGTAACTATCTATTTACTTGTAATATTGCCTCAGCTATGTGCTGTATATTTGTATTTATTATTGTATTTCCCAGGTATTCAGGAGAAGTACTACAATGGCTGAAGGTCAGTCAGTCATGCGTCAAATTGACCAGCAACTCCTTAGTTGTGGTATATGCTTAGACCGCTACACCAATCCAAAGGTTCTGCCATGTCTTCATACCTTCTGCAAGTCGTGTTTGACTAACTATATTCCTCCAGAGAGTTTGTCTATTACCTGTCCAATCTGCAGACAACAATCAATTTTACCTTTAGCTGGAGTGGACGCCCTACAGGGAAACTTCTTCATTACCAATCTAATCGAGGTCATAGAAAACCCCAAGGTTTGCAAAGGCTGTGGACGAGAATACGGGACAGCCATGTCGAAGTGTGTGGACTGTGAGGAGTTCCTTTGTGAAAATTGTAGTGCTTTACATCAGACAGATGACCCTACAAAAACCCACAACGTCGTTGTTTTGTCTGATGTCACGGGTTGCGTAGATGACTTTGCATACATGACACTAACTTGTCCTAACCACGACAAGAATTCACTACAGTACTACTGTTGCGCATGCGAAACAGCAGTCTGTTCTGATTGTACAGAAGTGGAACATATAGGGCACAAAACTGTTTTACTGACGGAGGCAATCGTCGACCAAAAGTCCAAACTAGAGGATCTGGTAAAACACGGTAGAGAACAGATACCGTACTTAGAGAATGCTATATCTACAATAGGCAGTGTTTATGAAAGGTTGGAAGACAATGATGTTCTTGCTCAAGAGAAAGTTCATTCATCTTTTAACGATTTGCGAAAAATGTTAGATGTCAGAGAAACTGCTCTTCTTGGAGAACTTAGTACCATTTTTAACCACAAAAAGCAAACACTGAGAGATCAGAGAGAATCGTTAGAGAATATGCTCTTGCGCATTGTTAACTGTTGCAACATGACGGACAAAACACTGCAACATGGAAATGACACCGAAATACTATTGATAAAAAAGGAAATGTCGGAAAAACTTAAGGAATTGCCAGCTATAAATATGCAATACCAACCAGAAGAGAATGAATGTCTGCTGTTCGACCCAACGCACTTTCAAAGTTTAAAGAAACTGTCCGTAAATGTTGGGAACATCGCTAGTAATAGTGCTGTGGCATTTGAAACGATTGCTAGTGGTGATGGTCTAAAAGCATGCCAAGTTGGTAGATCAGCATTGATTTCGGTGACAACAAAAGATAGGAAACGTGAACTTATCAAGATTGGTTGTGCATCTCTAACGTCTGAGGTCAAGGACGATAGCGGACACAGTGTCGCTCCCGCAATCATTGACCACCAAAACGGTACTTATGAATTGTCATATACGGTAAAGAAAGAGGGATATTATGAAATATCTATCAAACTATATGGACAGCACATCAGAGGGTCGCCCTACCGCGCTAAAGCTACATCTGGTGCCGACGAAGGAGGGGATTATCTAGGCAGTTCTTCAAAAATCCCTCGTACTGTACCTGTGAAACAAAAGGGAACGAAACGACCATCGAGTTCCAGATCACATGGTTCAAATCGCCGTAGTAATCCCATTGAAGACGACTTGCTTGTCAGAGTAGGGATGAAAGGAAGAAATAAAGGAGAATTTACGAACCCCCAGGGTATATGCTGTATAGACGGTAAGGTAGCTGCAACAGATAGTAACAACCAATGTATACAGGTGTTTAATGGTGTTGGCGACTGCAAACTGCGATTCGGTAGTCCAGGGAGGGTTGCGGGCAAACTCCAGAGACCAACCGGCATAACGACATCTCTAAATGGCAACTTTTTAGTAGCGGATTACGACAACAAGTGGATCAGTGTCTTCTCTCCTGAAGGTAGATACATAAACAAAATTGGAACTGGAAAGCTTCTTGGACCAAAGGGTATTGCCGTAGACAAGAATGGCCACATTATTGTTGTCGACAATAAGGGGAGCTGCGTGTTTATCTTCCAGTCTAATGGGAAACTCATTTCAAAGTTTGGATCACGTGGAAATCATGATTGGCAATTCGCAGGACCCCATTATGTTGCAATCAGTGCCAGCAACGATATTATAATATCAGACTTCCATAACCACTGTATAAAGGTGTTTGACAGCGAGGGAAACTTTCTCTTCAGTTTTGGCTCTAATGGCGAAGGAAATGGTCAGTTCAATGCTCCTACGGGTGTAGCAGTCGATACTCATGGAAACATACTCGTCGCTGATTGGGGAAATTCTAGAATACAGGTAACTGTATAAGTCTGTGCTTTCCTTAACATTTTCATACCTCAAAACTTCATTCATATACGACCAATGTTACAAATGTATCAGCAATGTACTTGTCACAGAAAGGCCTTGAAACTTCGATTAAGTAAAGTGATAAATGAAATTGACTAATTAATATACTGATAATTCCTTATTGATTGTGCTTTTGGTACTTGCCAAAATTCTGTATAACTATATTATATTTTTAATACATAACACATCCTTTAATATATCAGTATGTATTGTCCACGCTTGAGACAAATGCTATGCAGAAACCATTATTGTAACAATGACCACTAAAGTAATCAATTTTAGTAACCAATATTCAAATGGTGGTGGCCAAAAAGCCATAGAATATTTTTCTTTTTTAACTTGTTTAGCCGAATTTATAAGAAATGGATATACATGTAATGCTAATTTGTCGTTAAATAATGTATTCTCTCTTTCTCCATGTCTCCATTTTAGGTATTTGATAGCACTGGGTCTTTCCTTTCGTTTATTAATTCCTCGGCAGAACCTATTTATGGACCACAGGGGATCGCAATATCCGAAGATGGACATGTAGTTGTTTGTGATTCAGGAAATCACTGCTACAAAGTGTATAAATATCTGCAGTAGCAGACGAACATCATTAGTCTAAAAGCCCGTGGATTTTTCAAGTGGAGAATATTGCCTATGCCATTGCGCCAGAGTGTGACGTAATGTTGATATTTTTTGTCAACATTTATCGTGATTAGGCGAAACGCTTTATGAAACAATTCAGAATCGTTTCGCATCATATGAGCCGTTTTTCGTGTTGACGGAGTTTTTAAAAGCAACAATATACATTGTTTAAATGCGTGTTAAGTGTTGAGTGTCTGTTATCTGGAGGAAAGCAGAAACTACATTCCAAGTTACATAACACACATCATTCCAGGAATTGCAATATCTGTGTTATAAGTAATATATTTTGTGTGATTATATAAATTAATAACTCTTTCTAGTTAAACTTGTTAATAGATTAACTATTTTGACATGTATTTTAATTCTGTTTGAAAACTAAATTCACCTCTTGTCCAGCTACACATATAGCTAATTATAACAGTGTAAAACGTCACCATTGAAATAGTTATCAGCTTTGTATGAAATTATATAAGCATTTTAAATAAAGAAATCAACGCAAGTACATACAAGCTTTAATATATCAATTATAATATATAATATATTTGGGAGAAGTTGCATATACAGTGAATAGAAGAATTGAATGATTTATAGTCTAGATGTATGACAGTATGATGTGTTAGACGGTTACTTATACTTATACTTGTACTTATAATCTGATTTTATTTTATATAAACGGGTTAATTTTCTTAGTTACTAAAAGAAAGATATGTTGAAAGAAATTCACAATTATATTAGGTGGTGCATGAAATAAACGTTTGCTTTTAATTCTATTGTTTATACAGTTTGAAAAATGAACATCAGTATTTACATCGTGTTAAGTATTTGCATTTTATCAATGTGTCAACGTAGGTTTTTTGTTTTTACGAAAAAGAAAGATATTTCAAAACATGAATATTAAATGTTTTACCTGTTAATGTAAACCTAAATAAAAAGTTACACACAAGTAGTTATTGGTATAAATTATTATAACTTAACTAAGAATACCATATACAAAAATATTATTTACTTCAATTAAGTGATATTGCATAAGAATTGAACAAATAATAAAAATACTTTTTGTACTTTACTTTTCATACTAGTTTTAAACAAGTATGTGATAATATTTTCAAAAGGAACACCTGAAGCCCTATTGAATTTTGTGCAATATAGTATTTTATACATCTGATCGTTTACTAACTAGAATGAGGTTTTTACAACTTATAACATGTATTCGTAGATATATAAGTTTTCATAATACATATTGTCGTAAAGTTAAATTGATACACGCCTTGTAATAAACCTATACGATTTATTTGTGTTGATTGAATATGACTGGAATCGATCAAGAAAATAGTTCATAGATATAACAACTGTGTGTGAACTACATGTTACTGTAAATGAAGAATAGCGGAAACCATGTTCATGATATGGCGAACGCATATTTCCGAAGACTGATGTAACATATTTAATGTTTCTTTGTGAATACATAATTTCCACATGTGCTGGATAATATTCACATATATTTCAATAACTAGTTTCTACTAATGATATTTTTACTTTCAGTAAGCGAACCAGAAATGAGATTATTTAGTTCATATAAAGCAGGAAACGCTTACCATATCGCAAGCACCTCGTTTAGCTTCTATTTTTTTTTTTAAATAGAAATCGGGATGTTTCCTTTTTCAGTTAATAAATGTATATTTGGTTAATTTTACTGTGTGCGTCCAACGTTTTCCTTTTGTTTCCAATGTCCATGGACTTACGGCCTTGGAATATCGTCTTGGTTGTTTCGAATTTACTACTTCGTACTTACTCGAAATATTGTGCGGAAACGATTTTTTACCAGAACCAAGGGCGTATAAAAAACTTTGCAGAACGCAATAAATTCTAGAAAATAAAGATGTTATGATACGATATACGATGTGCTCTGTTTGAATGTAGTCGACGAAATGAATAAGATGCTGCATTCCATTTTATACTAATTGTCACGTGAACGCAATATGGCTGCTAGACGGCGCAGGGAACGGTATATGGTACGGGGGAAGGTCGTGAAGAGAGGAGGAAAAACGACAGAAGAACTTTGTAGAACGCAGTTAAAACTTATACTGGTCGGCAATGGGACGAAGGAAGACGTACGCAACAAAGAAAGGACTGTCGAATGACGCAAGCAGATCGGCCAGTCAGAGTCGAGGGAGAATTTGACGGCAAATTTGAAACATTCTGGTAGTAAATTTATTTCAACAAAAATTATAGAAAACTTTGAAAGAGAATGGTCAAAATGGACAGAATTTTCATGACTTAAATGATTCAAAAACATTCATAGGGGTAAAATCTACAATAAAACGATAAATAATTACACTAAAAATTTAATAAAAACTAAAAAACTAATGCCTTATATATCTACAAAGATTAATAAATAAGTGCTTTTATTGACAATGGCAAAAGTAGATTGCTTTCTAACATAAAACGAGGGAGAGCCAACAGAACATCAACACAATATTTGATTTTAATCATTTAAGTTTAAGAAAACTAATGAACACTACTACTTTTTTGTAATGCTGTTTCCTTTTACAAACTTTTCTTCTTCTCAACTATTTCTTTTCTGTTGCTTTTTATTCTAATCAATTAATTTATGAACATCTACTGTCTCTTATAAGTGTAAATACTATTCTTTCTTGTTTCTTGTTTTTTTTTTTACTTTATTTTAACTTTTTTTTAGAAAACAAAACTGTTCCCAGAAGCTAGTTATCTCCCCTACATATTATGAACATCTTTAGAATTAAAAACTTTAAACAATTTGATTACCCAATGATCCATCTATATACAAATTATAATTACCATTTTCATGAATAGTTTTCGTTATTCTTTTTTTTCTCACTATTTCAAATAGATTTTATAGTCAAACTTTTGATAGCATTAAGAAAAGTACAATAAAACCACATTAGTTCGTATAGAAACATAGTCAATGAATGTGAATATATGTATGTGTGTATGAGCGTACTACTTGATTTTGTGCATAGACATTATATATGCATCTGTGTTTGTGTTATTATAACTATTTGTTCATGTACACAAATATTGTAAATGTGCGCGTGTGAAATGGAATTTGCGAGAGAGAATCTTTACGATGGGAATAAAAGAATAGAAAGGAGTATGTGCTGATTTATTTTAAATCATATCTGAATTTTGTAAGGTACGTAGTAAAAGCGGGCTCCCCGCCCGGTAAATTTGACGGTATGCCTTTTCCTATGGGGAAGTGGATTAACAAATGTAACACTGACACCCCCTCCCCCCAGGGACAGGTGAGCTATGTAATTTGTTTTTAAATCTCGCTGCGTATTCTAAGAATTTTGTACCAGCGACGGTGGCCGTTAAGGCTAACGTGTTCGCCTCGCAGCTGGTACACTGGTGAGGAATCCGGTTCGCTGGATCGAATCCCGGTGGCGTCATAACCCAAGGCGTTAAGTTTGGGCACTCTCCTCGCTCC
>JAUMGZ010104664.1:0-17667 GCA_032359645.1 Pododesmus macrochisma
AAGGTATTTACGTATAGAAGTCACCTAAATAACAGTCAAAATGGTCAGGGTAGTAAAGGTATTTATGTATAGAAGTCACCTAAATAACAGTCAAAATGGTCAGGGTAGTAAAGGTATTTACGTATAGAAGTCACCTAAATAACAGTCAAAATGGTCAGGGTAGTAAAGGTATTTATGTATAGAAGTCGCCTAAATAACAGTCAAAATGGTCAGGGTAGTAAAGGTATTTATGTATAGAAGTCGCCTAAATAACAGTCCAAAAGCATTATTTAACAGTGTTAGTTGTGACTTAATCCTTACTCTGAGTCCCACCCTTGTGGCTTTCATTGTGAAGTCCTTTCTTTCTTTCTGATTGATATTTAATTGTTAAAGACATTGTAGATAGTATTTAGTATCACATATGTTGTACTGAAAGAAGGCTGATAAACTGAACAACCAATTTAATACTTTTCGAGGAATAAATATAAATCATGTTTTTTTTATTACAGCAATTTGATAGTGTGATTTCAGCCCTAGATGAAGGAAAGCCTGTTGACTTGTCCAAGATGCCTCCTCCTCCCCCAGGCTATGGTGGTATGTATATACAGATTACTGATTCAATATTTTTTAAAGAAATTAAACATTTTAAACCAGACAAATTCTGAGGACATTAAGTAATTCCAACTTTCCTATTTAAAGTCTCCCTATTATGTTTTTTTTTTTTTTTAAATTTTCAAGCTGAACTTTTTACTTTATTTTTACTAATTTATACACAGAAGCTGTTGTGTATCTGATATTACAAGCAATTAAGATCTGCAGTGCTTGCTTTAATTTCCATTGTGAGATGAACGTTTGAATGTAGGGATAAAACCATGTGCTATGGGCAAACATTAAAAAGTTGTTTTTTTATTGTGTCTGGCCCGGCCCCTAGGGGTCATATAAAAAATCCGAAAATGTTGTGCATTTCTTTACACTTATATCTACTATCTATTTAAGTTTCAAGTTCCTATCTTTAATGGTGTAGGAGGAGTTACAGGTTAAAACAGACGGAAGGACGCAAGAGACAATCACAATATTCCCACTTTTCTTTGAAAGCGTGGGAATAATGATATCTTTTAAAACAGAACCACTCCAAAACATCAGAAAAGCAAAACAAACAAGCTTGTCAGCGGACATTGTTCTTCAATGTGTTTTGAGCACATGGCATTAAGAGTTATTTCCCCGATACTTAACATAGATTTGCAAACCATTTATAAAGAAATGTTATTATTTTCTAAAAAAGAAAAATAGCTTAAAAATGAAGACAAATATAAGATTTTTTTTCAAGAAGTATATATATAGATTTATTGTTTAAGGGAACTTCTATATAGATGAAACACATTGTGTTTTGTTACCTATTAATAACAATTCAAACAAGCTAAATAGGTAAACATACACTTTTTATTAAACTTATATTTTTGAAATGAACCAAATGTAGATACTGTGAGTAATTCATAGGATGCCACTTTTAATATTAACATGGTTTTTAGAGATCACAGATCAAGGTCAAACTTGTAATAATGACCATGAAAATATAAAGCTATGTTAGAAATTCATTTTTTTGCAAAATAATAGTACTTTAGTCAATATAAATAATTTACTTTTTGTTGTTGTTTATACCAAAGGAAAGATGCTAACAATATGTCAACGAAAAACCTCCTGATCCGAGATCAAATCTCCTGACCAACTTTTGTAAACCTCCTGATTTGACCTGAACACTCTGTCACATGTTGGAACTTGGTTTTTCAGATTTACTGTGGTTTATGATCGCATATCTATTTGAAAGACATAATAAAAGATGAAAGAAATGCATAATATGTAGGAAGAGTATAATGTTTTAGTTATACTTAATTCTCACTTGTTTGGTTACATGTACATGTATTAAACATATCACCTCTTTATACAGACTGCTTCTTTAACAGGTACACATGAAGATAAAATGGCATCAGAACCTAAACCACAAGTGACCGTTCAAGTGTCTCAAGTACAACGTGCAGGAGAGGATGACAGTACCCCTAGTGAGCCTGCACCTCAAATGACTCAAGCAGGTAATGTTTACACATCGTATGTCTATCACACCACACACATGCATGCACACGCACACGCACACGCACACACACACACACACACACACACACACAGTGTAAACTTGTCCCTCTTCTGTCTGTTAATTTAAAAAAAATTCCATTGACAGAGACCCCTTTTCCATTGACAAGAGACCCTTTGACAACATCATGTTTCAATGTATTCAGTTATGGATGTTACATTTTCCTGCAATAATTATTCCACATTGTACTTTTATTTCTTTCTGAACAGAGGAAAAGGCTTTCTTTAAGGCGCCTGCAGCACCATCTACTGTAATGGAAGCTTTAGAACAAAGGTTTGAGAAGTATAAGTCTACAGAAGCTGCTGCTAAGGAAGCTGGAGAAAGCTCTAAAGCTAGAAGATATGGAAGAATTGTCAAGGTATGTTTATTATAGAACCTGGAGATGCTAGTTAAATGTTAAGGTATATGTTTGTTTGTTTAATTGGGTTTTAGGGATCCTTTAACCCATGTATAGGTCATATCCTTGTGACAGTATGCATTTATGGTAACTTTATCGTGCTGTCTCACTGAAATATCATGCTGCAGACACATTGACACGATACTTCACTTGGTCACATTATCCTGACACTGAGCCAGACAGTCACGCTCCTACCCAGTAATTTTGGGGGCTTAGCAGGGAGTGAAAAGATTGCCTAATTTTAACGTCTTAGGTTTTGACTTAACTGGGATTTGATCACACCTTGGATTTTAGCACCAGTCTACCAGCACAAAGTAAATGACCTAACCACTAGGCCACTGCACCAGTGTTAAGGTATATGATCAGTGATGTAAAATGAGATAAATGGTGAAGATATGTTAATGAGAAACCTTAAACAATGGGATACAGGTTAATTAACAATATATGTTAAACAGAAACCTTAAAGATGGAGACACTGGAGAAACTACATCTCTGTACTTTTGTTTACTTGTTGATGAAAATAAATCAAGGTGGTTATTGATAAAAAAAATTAGGAGTCTCAAGTTATAAATGTTAGCAAAGTACTTGTATGTAAAACTAAATTGATGGTGAATACAGTTTTTTTGATTGATGGTGAATACAGTTTCCTTGATTGATGGTGAATACAGTTTTTTTTATTGATGGTGAATACAGTTTTTTTTTATTGATGGTGAATACAGTCTGTTTCTTTGATTGATGGTGAATACAGTTTCCTTGATTAATGTTGAATACAGTTTCTTTGTTCTGATATAGATAAATCTTTTAATTCTAGATGTATATTAAATTGCGTGAATATTTCAATAAAAAAGTATGAGTGTTATGGTAAATGTTTAATTACAGCAATACCAAGATGCAATAAAAGCCACTAAAGCTGGAAGATCAGTTGATTATGAAGAGTTACCTTCTCCTCCAGGTATCTAGTTACATATTAAGTGATATAAGGATTGTCATACTTTAAATTCTGTCAAGAAAATGTTTAAATTTTAATTTACTGTAGAATCAGAAAATTTCGTTGTGGTTTTAATTTCGTTTATTTCGTTGTTGTAAAAGATCGACGAACTTAAAACCATGACAAAATTGTTCACATACCTTCTAAAAAGAACACCTTAAGTATTTTTAACAAAATTTTATGTCAACTAAATCACTTTATTTTCAAAACAACAAATATTTCTGATTCTACAGTACTTTTTTTTAGAATTTGTTATTTCTCCAATCGTATGCATTTTTTTTTAAATTTTTAGTTTGGTTTAATCACTTTGATCATAATGTCAGATAAGGTTTTAGAAGAAAATGAAAGTTCAAAAGAAATGTTTTTTCATAATTTTTATTTCCAAAATTCCTGAATATTTCAAGCATTGTTTTTCCAGAATTGTACATAATATGAACAAGACTTGTAAATCCATTGTAATGAATGGTATACACATAAATTTATATATCTTGCAATACAGATACATGTATGTACTAATCATAAATAAATGATTACAGGCTTTGCACCAATTCCTGTTGGAAATTCTGGGGGTCAAAGTTCACAGCCTCAAGCAGCAGCAGCAGCAGCAGCAGTGGGAGGTGTTGCAGCTTCATCATCTAGTGAGAGACTAGCACCCCCTAGTGGTGGAAATCAGGGACCATCACCGCAGAAAAAGATGTCAAGGACACCATCCCCTAATAGAGCAGAACCACCAAAGCCAGCTCCAGTGAAACAGACTCCTCCACAGAGACAGATATCAGGATCATGTAAGTAACCTAGATTTTAGGGCTGTCAGGATATACCAGTATATTGCAATACAGCTCATACTTATATTGCATCACGATACAAAGAGCGTATACCGGTTTTTCGCAATTTTTTGTTTATTTTCTTTGTTCCTAATGAAAAAAGAGACTTAAGGTGCAACATCTTGTAAAAACCTTTGAATATAATTCCATAACGACTAGGAAAGGATTTTGTTATGACAAATTCGGAAACCATTTTGACTCTTGCATAAATCATTGAAATTTCACGTGGTTGCTTGAAAAGCATTTAAAGCACATACATTTCCAGAGCTTTTGAGATTATAATCTCGAACTAAAATGACAATATTGCTGAAAGTCACGGCACGGAGATTCACGTGGTGCCCAACAAAAATGCAAATAATAAAATCTTGGCACATTTTGGATGAATATTGATCTTGTCTGCTACATTTACACTGTTGCAATATATTGTGATACGTATCATGATACACTTGTCAAATATTGCAATATAACATGGTATGCTTTAGCCGTATTGTGTAAGCCCTACTAGAATTAATGTTAAAATTTCAATAAGTTACATGAATTTATCATGAATCTTTCTGTTGTGTATAAATGTCATCAGAGGTTATGAATGAATCACAAATGAGTTTATCAACTTTTCATTGCCATATGTTTTCCAATTTCAATATGATATAAATGTTTTTAAACAAAATAACATGCTTTTATTCTAACAAAAAGTCGTCTGTTTGATTTGCTAAGATACAATTTGCCTGCACTATTTCATATTTTTCATGTGTTTTTTTGCCAAGTTACATTGCATATAGCTTTGAATGAGTTTATTTTTTTATTCAGCCATTAAAAAAAGTCCAACATCAAGAGCTGAGCAACAAGTAGTATTTCTTACAGAACGCATGGAAGAATATAGAAAAGCTGCTCTGAGTGCCAAGAAAAATAATGACATAGAATTAGCAAAAAAATACATCAGAATTGCAAAGGTATGTAAAATATGTAACAATCTTAATATTTAGTAACACATTTAAATATAAAATAGGAATAAACATCTTATTAATTAATTTGTGGTTTTATCTAGTTTATATTTCATATCAATAATAATCAAATATAGATGAGATAAATGCATGTTAGTGTCATTGTTGTTAGAAATCTAATTACCTTAATGTGCTGAATACATATGTAGATTAACAGGAACATATTTCATAATAGTGCAATGATTATTTGATTGACAGGGTTTTGAGCCAATGATAGATGCCTCAGAGAGTGGTTTGCCAGTGGATATGTCTCAAGTAAGTCTATCTGTAAACATTGTGATAGACCAATTTGATTGATATTTGTTTTCCCTACTGCACATAAGCTAACTTAATATTGACGAGTAATCTCTGTTTATAAAGTATTTAAGATGACCAATTTTAAATGTAATTTGTCAAATTGTGTTACCCAGGGTTAACAATGTTACTATAGCTTGTACCGTTTGATTTATCCTTTAGCTTGATTGGTAAAGCATTGAACTCCTGTCTTATGAACATATTTCTGCCAGTCTACTATTTTGAAAATACTTTTGAAAATGCTTTCATAATGCCAACTTCTTGTCAACCATAGAAAATGAAGATTATCACCATCATATTGATTCCTATTGTCAATAGTGCGCTCAAAATTATTTTAATGACCCTTTTAAAATAACAAAACTAGAGGAAATTTGAGTTGGCATAACCGGCCATGTGTTTATGTTCTGTTTCTGGAGCAAAATCTTAACAATATTAAAGTTAAAATGTTACCAAAATTAATCAGAAGGCTGATTATTTGAATTCTCAGATTCAATAAAAATTTGACCATTTTCTGTCAGTATTTTCAGTTTGAATAGACATTTTCCCTAATCCTTGTTTTTGGAGCATATTTTGATTATATTAAGTTTAATTTCATGACCAAGGTCTAGGTCACTGATACTATCAATGGCAATATACTTTAACTTATTCTGCACGATTGGTCATGATAGCAGTGAAATACTCTGAAAGTGATATTTAGACCTTATTAAACAAACAATTGTTCCTTGAGGAAATTTTTTTTGGGTCAATATATACATAAAATCAGTAAATTGTCTTTCATTTTTCCCATCTGTATATTCATCTAATTACTATTTGGTCCCGAATACTTTCTTTTATTGTAGATTCCTCCATCTCTAACTGAGGATGACGAGCCGTCGTTTGCTATGGTGAAGGCAGAAGATGTGGTGTTAAGTGGAGATAGAAATGAAGTCTTTAAGAAGCTGGAACAGGATCTTATTAATCAAATTCGGGTATGTTCCATGTCTGATTATTAGGTCATCAATCTATTGTCTTTATTATATTTTACCTCTCATTCCATTGTTTCCAAATTTTGTAACTTTGCAAAAGATCCTGCACAAACCTTCTACCTAATTTCAGCCTAAATGGATTGTAAGCCAAGATTTGTTAATCTTTTAATCTGTAGGCTTTTTGTATATCTTTATAAATTAATGTATGTATCATATGCGATTATATAGGCAAATTTATTCTGGCATTTTTATATTATCAACTTCAGTTCACATCAGTCTTGACGTCCTTATTTCTTTGACAAAACAAAGCTAAGCTTTCCTCTTCAGTTGTGAAAAATGGCCAACATATTTTTATGATAATCAATTTTTGAAGTATGTATGTTGTAGAACATTTAGATTAAACCTAATGTTTTAAAAATTGTATTGATACTTCCAGTTAAGTGCTACTAACCATCAACACTACACCAAACTAGGGGACGTACTAAATGCTGCCAAGTAAGATTTACTTTACATATTACATTTATATGTATAGTTGAAATGAAATTTGTTCATAAATTGTAATGCTGTTTTATTGATCAGATCAGTACCGGTATGTACAAAAGTTTGTTATTGATAAAACTCTATTCTTATACATCATATTAATTTATTTATTCAACATTTGGTTGCTTGAAGGTGATTTTTAAGTCAAGTTGGACCAAATGTTCAAGGTGGACTTTACACTTACAAATCTAGACTGTCATCAATTTCAACAACAAAATTCCAACAAACTAGAAGTCCCAGATTTTAATGCTTGTATATATTAGTTACCTTCGGTTTAAAAATTCAATGTATTTTGGGGCCAAGTTTCAATACTATTTGTATTTCACATATGTTAACTTTGAACATTTTTGACTTCTTCTCCAAAACCACTGCACCAATCTCTGCTAAATTTGGAAAAAAGCATTCCTGACTTGAGAGGAGTCCAATTTGTTAAAAGGTGTGACCATGAGGTTAAAAATAGGTATAATTAAGTTGAACACTACATCTTATCTATATATATCAACTTTTCAAATTTTCCACTTCTCCACAACCCCAGGACAAATTTCAACCAAATTTTTCAGAAGGTATCCTTCCGTAAAGGGGGTACAGATTTCTTCAAATGATTATGATTGAGCTTTCTGCTATTGGTGCCACTTGAAAAATTAAAAGGGATGGGGTCAAACAGTCTTGTTCAAGTGAGCCTATATCTTTTTAACTTCCCTCTATATTTTCACAAAATTTTCCAATTCTTGAATTGTAATGAAATATTTAATTGACCTTATTCTTTTCAGGATATTTCCATTGTCATGTATATAAACTTCATAATTCTATATTCCTCTTTTCTTCAGATTTGAGAAGTTGGAGCAAGGCTGTCGAAAAGACTTAGATGCCCTTAAAAATGCTTTCAAGCATAATGACCCTGTGCCAAAATTCCATTATGAAAATAGAACATTTTCAATTGTACGGTAAGCTTATGTCATAAGAATTAGTTTTTGGTGTATTTTAGAAATATAGCCCACAGAAATTATTTGACGTTTATACTGAATGTACACCCTACATAATAAGACATTAAATATGGTTATTGGTAGTAGAGAGAAACAATGAAGTACCTTTATATACTGCTACTTCTGTTTTTAATCAGCTTAAGCAATAATTTAAATATTAAATTAATTTTGATTTGATAAAAGGTTGAAAGGCTTAACAGTTTATACCTAAAGCCAAATATTTTTATTTGGTTCTCAAGCTTGCTGCATTTGAAAAAAGAACTGAAAAATACCCGTATTTAAATGTTTTGCCCTGCATTGAGGTTTTCTTCTTGCTGTTTAGACAACACTGATCTTCATTGTTCTAATATGTTTAAAAGAACTAAATAGGTTAGGGTTATGCTAATAAAGATTGTTACACAACAAGTGTGTTTGACATTGAAAATGTCATTAGTTTCTGTACAAATAAGGGCAGAAGGCAAATTAATCATGTCATAGAACATAGTTAGGGACTTTAGTGAGACATGTACAACAGCAAAACTGTTTTGTTTTATCTTGACACTTTGAGATAAGTATGTCTGGTTTGAGAATGTATCAGCTGAATATAATTAAAGGGTGTTCTGGTCATCAGTTGCCACGGCTATTTCTTGCTACTTTTTAAAAAGGCTCAAGAGACGAAATTGGATGAAATAAAGATGTTTTCTTTAGACTTAGAAAAAATAAAAAAGTTCAATTTACTTTCTCCAGAGAAGAGGACTACTTACACAAAAGTTGAATAATTCAACACTGAAATATTAAGAACATTAGACAGTCTGAAAACTCTGAATTTTATAACATTGAAAGAAAATTTGATAATCTTAATTTGTTTGGACTAAATTAGAAAAATAAAGTCAAAACCTGATTGATAATTTTTCCAATTTCTGCTCCTCAAAACCTCAAAGACCCTTTGTAGACAGTATTGTGTTATCATGTCTTTGGGATTTGGTGAAGCAGTATTTAAGGTTAAGGATAATTATGGTGCACATACTATTAAAGATGATCTTGCAGATAAAAAAGAAGCATAAACTGTGTGTTCACATGTCCAATTTAATAAAACATACTTACACAAACACAACCTCTCAACTGCAAAAAACCAACAACAACAAAATAAAAAAATATGGGACTAGCATGTGTCTGTCTCTTGACTGCATAATTAGTTAGCCATAATAATAAAATGGTCAATTAAAAGGGTTAAGTAAAAAAACCTGTCTCTCTCATCTAATTCATAAAATGTCCAGAGAACTTCTATATTGATTTGTTTTTGGCCTATATGGTTAACAATTGCCAGAGAACCTCTATGTTGATTTGTTTTCGGCCTATATAGTTAACAATGGCTTAAGAACCTTTAAATTGATTTGTTTTCGGCCTATATGGTTAACAATGGCCAGAGAACCTCTATGTAGATTTTTTTTCGGCCTATATGGTTATCAATGGCCAGAGAACCTCTATATTGATTTGTTTTCAGCCTATATGGTAAACACTTTATTACTTTGTATGCAAATCCAGAATAAATCTATGCAAGAGAACTGAAGACGTATTAACTTTATCTACTTTATTGTATGTTTTATTTCAGATGTAACACAGATTTAGGTGACAATGACATTGAAGTGACATTAGTTAGAGGAATACAACTACCAACTGGTAAATCTTGTTGCTCATTTAATAACTCATTTTGTTGATAAATCTCTCGCATTTAGATATTGATTTAAGAAAAGAGGACAATTTAATCATTTTAAGTGGTATGCCTTTAAAATTAAAAAAAAGGTTTAAAAAATAGTATATCCTAACAATGGTTTTACACATACATGTTGTTTTGCGCTATATTGCAATGAAATGTTTTCAGAAAATTATTTCTACTCTATGCTTTGCATCTAATTGTGATAGGGGTTTTGAGTGCCTTATTGACCTTAAATGCTATGCTGACCTAATGACCTTAATTGCTATGCTGACTTGAGCTTATGTTGCTGGTAGAATTGCCTAAGTCAGAAAGGTTGACGAATAGAGGTCGGGCTAAGATAGACATGTCACTTGGATGGGTGCAGAGCTGAGGGTCCTGTATACAGGCATTTTAATTTAAACACCCTTGCATGATAAAATATCCCAATGCAAAGTTAACAGAGAGAAGGTGTCAATTCAATTGTATGGGCTAGTCCTCCTTCCTGTTCTGACCCTAAGCCTATTACTTTAAACTTTCTCATTCCTGTTGCAGCGTCTCTTCCTGTCCTATCACTTGGTTTTTCTCCTGAAGTTTTCCTGAGGATATCACTGAAACATTGTGGATGTGATGCCAAACAATAAAAAACAAACAAGCAGAAAAATACATAGTTACATATTAAGATAATAACATAACAATAGTACAGTTACATATTAAGATAGTAACATAACAATAGTACAGTTACATATTAAGATAGTAACATAACAATAGTACATTAAACAATTGAAGAAAATCGGCCATGTACAGTTTCTTGGATTTTTCTCATATTGTTAAAGTTGTCTTTCGTGGAGTAATTTGTTCAAAGTGAATTTATCAGTAAAACTTAGATATATTTTCTTTAACGAATAACAAATAATATAACATTCATATTATTTTAAGTAAAATATTAGCAGTACCAATCATAGTAACGAGGTTTAAGGACATAGTTACATTATTATAGCAGAGTAAATGTTTGATTCTTATTACAGGTCATGCAGAAAAAGATCTGGACACCTATGTAAAGTTTGAATTCCCATACCCTAATGTAAGTGTATCTGAGCTCCAGTAGAAGTGTGTAGATATTGCGTCACACAGAATTAGAAATAGTAAAGTTACAAATAATATGTGGGCTTTATTCTAAATCTCAAGATAAATATTATAGTATTTAGAGTTCAATTCAAAATTAGCATATGAATGTATTTATGTGATTAATTATATTCAAATATAAAGCTATTAAGATAATATATTCAAAGTTTGTCCAGATACAATGGATAAATCCCTTAAAGCATACATTCAGTTTAGAATATTATATTAAATCGCTTGGAGCAAATATGGATGAATGATGAA
This sequence comes from Pododesmus macrochisma, assembly GCA_032359645.1. NCBI lineage: Eukaryota > Metazoa > Mollusca > Bivalvia > Pectinida > Anomiidae > Pododesmus > Pododesmus macrochisma. Next base: position 11,176 of record JAUMGZ010104664.1, read on the forward strand.
ATGCTATACAGGTTGGTTACTCTAATTTGAGTGGTATTTTGATTTGTTCAAAAAATTGTATCAGTATTACCTTTGTTTCTATAGGACGAGCCACAGACAGGCAGCTCTGAGACAATAAAAGGTTCTGTAAACCCGGAGTACAATGAACCTTGGAAATTACAAATCAGTAGAAAGTCAAGAGGTTTTGCAAGGGTAGTGGAACGCAAAGCAGTCAAGTTAGAAGTCTACTATAAGAGGTACTACTCACATGGTATTTAATATCAATTTTGTGGAAGTTAATTTAAAACAGATTGACTGGCAACGAAAATATCAAATTAAATATTGAAAAGTAAAGAAAAGAAAAGAAGTAAAACATACAAACACAATATAATTATGTTATTATATTAAAACTTATTAACTACATTGAAAAATACACCCACTTTAATTAATAGGGGAATGATGTTACTAAACAGGGGAATAGAACAGAGAAATCAATTAACATCATAGTGTTTCAATCTTTAGTAAGTAAGAATTGCAACATTGTACAACAATGTTTAATAAGAAAAAACACTTTATAATGCTGGTAAATACTTTTTTTTTTCATTACAGGGGATTGTTCAAGTCGGATAAACTTATAGGAACTTGCAATGTTAAATTATCTCCCCTTGACTCCCAATGTACTGTTCATGATAGCTATGATGTAAGTCAGGTTAATTACAAGTTTTCTGTTATCTCAAATAGTGGTTGACTGCCATCATCCACAGTAGATAGAGCAATATAATTTAAAAAGAGAACATTTGAATAGAAAATATGTTTAAATATGGTTCTTTTACCATTGATGTCAAAAGAAATATGGAATAAAATAAATGTTGAAATTCTTATTTCTTCATTGCATTTGAGGCAACAGTTCTCAGTCTATTTACTTTATCATTTCTTTTTGTCTATGTAAAGTATAGAAATTTATATAGAATGGATTAATTTTAAGTGCCATCTTAATTTGACTGGAAACATAAATAAGAAACTTACGGCCATTCCATGATTATTAAATACATGGGGTAGTTGTGCAGCACTTATTTAATACCCCACTATCCAGTTGAATTTTCATTTTTACCCTGCCACCCATTACTTATTTAAACAAAATGACACAGCCACCAATAAAAGATTTATTGATTTCTTTTATATTAAGTTACACTTTGATATGTGCATGCAGATTTATTTGAATATTCTTGCGAGTATAGACTTGTTATATCATAATGTGAGAAGATTTATCTCAATCCTGGCCTTGTCAGCCATGCAAACATCACAGACTTACAGTATATTTTTACGATATTACATTGTAGACAAAACCATACCTGCATTACATCTGGCTTTCTTCAATGTTTAGACGTCTTGTTAAAACTTAATTTCTATTTGAGTGCAAAGCATTAGATCTAACTGGTATTTGGTTGCTGGCAATGCGTTTTTGTATTTGAAAAGCTTGTTTGTCACAAAGACAAACATCTTGTCAGTCTGCATTGTGTATGCGTTTTATTTTGTGTTGTCCCTAGACTTTCTCTCAAATAGTTTATAGAACAAAGGGAAACAATCATGTGAGTTGCTCCCCTTTGAGTTCTTAGTTTTTCAACCTGAAAACAGATGCAGACTTGTGTTACTGCTCAAACTAGATGGTTAAACACAATTGAATTTTGAATGCAGGATTATATTTATTGTCAAGCAAAGTACCCATATAATTTCAGTATCCTTAATGATATAGAAACCATGCACAAAATAATTTTTCTTGAAAAGACAACCATAGACAAAAAACAATGCAAAGCCACCAACCATGCATTTCAAAACAATTTGGGTGCCCTCCTACATAATCATTTCTGTAATAGCCCTGATGTACATGTTGTATTATAAAGACATTTGTTGTACTGGATATTTCACATATTAGTAAGATCATTATTCATCTATTTGTACATTATAGCTTGTCGAGGGTAGGAAGACTGTAGGAGGCAAACTAGAGGTGAAAATGAGAATACGAGATCCTCTGAAGGGCAAACAAGTGGAAAATACAAAAGAAAAATGGCTGGTTATAGACCAGTTCCTTAAAACACTAGTAGCATCAAAGGTATGTCATTAATTAATTCATTTGAAGAGTAATTAACTTTTAATAGCTGTATTTTAATGTTATTATAGTATCATAAAATCATTGGATGAGTGTGTTGTGTCAATTGTATAAGTATCCTTTCAGTTTGTTTTACATGCAGGTTTATTTTTGAGCATGTATGTGTTTATATTGTTATGTAAGTCTAGTTTTTGTTCTGATCTGTCTGTATTTTTATTTTGGTAGTATTAGATCATTATTTATATATTTATTGAGTCGTGTTAAAGGATAGTCTGGACTCTGAGGTATCTTTTGTTTATGCATGCTATCTTCCGTTTATGTAGAATACAGGAAGACCAGGAAAAGGAAGGGTGAGAAAAACAAACATTCAGTCTTACAAAAGATCTATATAACTTTCCAACGTTTCTTGACCCTTTTTAAAAAGATTCTTAGTCTTAAAATTCCACTTGAAATATTTTAAAAATGATAGAAATATCCCTTGGGGGATCAAATAAATAAATGTGTTATATAGTGTGGTTTTGAGTGGTGTATTACGGCTATAATAACATGCACTTTTGTTGTTTTAATATCACATTGTTAAAGTCACTATTTATTCATGTATTTTATATTTATTGTATAGAAGTTTATTTCATATCATTTGTTCTAGTAGTATACTATATAGTACCATATGTAGATCTTACTGTTACTGTAGTATAGTTAACCAAGAATTAATATATGTCCTCTGGTTATACCCATGTAGTTAAGTATTGAATGCCTACTAACTGCACATACACTGTTAAATATGATCATATAATATACTAAAAACTTAACAATCATCATTATTTCAAATGTTCAATGTTAGGAAACATTAGATGTGTAAGATTTGATATTGTTACCATAATTATGTACAGATTAATGGATTATTTAACAAAGTAATCTGCAATATAAAATGTACATTAGATTATGATGACAGTTTGATACAAATTAAACTAAAATCATGCTAATAAACTGCTATGTACAATATAAACCCTCCATTGGTTGTGTATACATGTACTATTTCAGATATTCTATCTGTCTATCTTTATATGCAAGTGTTTTAAGAAAAATTACACATAAAAAAAGGTTTGACAGTAAATTTCATTAGGAGGGTGTGATTAATTCAAACCAATCCTCATCTATATATCAGGGTAGATGATTGATAAAATAAAAATGTCCACTGACTGTCCCTTTGGTGGAGATAAGTTTGACTGCCCTTCAGAATGCTTCAATCTGTATTTTGTGAAAATAATTGCTTGTCTGCATTGGTTGAAGTGTTAAAGTAATAAAACTGTGTTTTGACACTGTGTTTTGACACAGTTTTATATTACAAATGAATGTAAATGCATTCACATGATTTATATTACTAATCTGTATTCTTTGTTTCTTTTATAATGTGAATAATTTGTTAACACCGGACTAATTGAAAGTTGATCTGCCCCTCAAACACTAGATATCATTAACAGAAATTCACTTTTATTAAAAAATTAATATCAGATATTTTATCCTTGATTCAAAGATGTGTTGAGTTTTCTATGTATTAACTAAACATAATGCAACTTAATCAGTTCACAAAGATAAATTATTAATATAGATATGTTTTATATATACAGAGGAGTAATCAAATTATTTATAACATTCGTATGTCATATATTATCTACAGCAGTGTATTCAACTGTTAAGATGTGTATAATCATATTATATTCCTGTTTATTTTAAGGCTCCTGTTCCTACTGGACCAGCAAAAAGGTAAGCTTGACAAACATAACACTTGAAAACAGTTCAGTTGTCTCTTCTTTTCCTGCCCAATCTGAAGATTGTTTCTGCAAAGTTTGAATTTTTCATATTTATACATAATTCAGTTAAGTATTTTTCATTAACTTATTCAGAATAAATAGAGATTAAATGGTGATTTCTTTGAGTTGGTACAGAAATTGTCCTTTGTCTGATGCACACAGATTACTTGGTATTTAGTGGTAGCTTATGCAACATATGTTTCTTGTTTGTGCGGAAGCATTATTATCAGTGGATACATTTCTCTTCAAAACATTTTTACTTAAATATTTTTTCAACAAAATATTATATATACATACTTTCATCTGCAATTTTGGGTGGAAATAAAATATGAAAAGAAAAAAAAGTGAAGTGATTTTAGAATTAAAATTAAATATAAAAAGTTAAGTGTTTTTATTTATACTTCACAGCCCATCAAAATCATCTGTGTGTACAGTCAGCTGACATATTTCTAGACAGCTCATTGATTGAACAGAAACTACTAGAAACCCCCCTTCAGTTGTATGCAGGAACAGAGAGAAGACACTGAAGACTTTAATTACATAGTTAATTGCTCACAGTATATTTAAATTGCTGATTTAAAGAAGATATGTTACTGATGTTTGATCAACCTCAATGTATGACACCTATCTGTGACAGTGATAGACATTACTTACTGTATCACTAAAGCATAGTCCTGTATTGTACTTACTGTATCACTGAAGCATAGTCCTGTATTGCTTGAATTAAGTGTTTAACTCTTTACAAAGGCCACATATCATTGATTAATTCTTATCTTGATTACCTATTATGTATAGTCGATTTTAAAAGCTCACTGGAGCTTATGTTTATTGTTTAAAACTGTATCGACTCTAAATAAAACTTTTGATTGATTGATGTGATTGACTGAAAACTAAAGTTCATGAAATTGTATAATGATCATAGCACAGTCTGATAGCATTTTGTATTCATTTTCAGTTTATTTGGCATTCAAAACTTGAAAATAGATCAAAATCAAAAAAAAAAAAAAAAAAAAATGCAGTGTCGGGAAAGATTAAGCTTAAATCAATGTTTCTTAGTTTACTTCTCTAATTGAACATCTTTGAAATGTGTCAGATTTGTCCATAAGGTAATTGTTTGGTCTGTTATTAGGGGTCATATGCAGTGCTAACAAATATAGTAAAATAAAGATAGACCCCAAAGTTTCAACTTGAGTATATAGATACCACTTGGGCCTCTTGCTTGACACACAGTTTTGAAAATTTAAATCAACCTTGTGATTATTAAACTTGAATTAAATATCTGACGGTAATAAGTATTCATAATGGTATGCTTTATAATTATGTGCTTATTATTACCGTTTCTAAAATTAAAAGCTTTATTTGTTCAGAATATAAAACTGTGTTCTATTAATTCTCTATTCATATGTTCTTCTCTATACGTGCCACACATGTTTATTGTTTTAAATAGTACAACTGAATATGTATATGCTTCTTAAGCACATTTATGGTGATGGTACATTTTTATACAATTATAGAATATATCAAATGTTGTTCTATGAATGAATCATGGACTGCAAGGTACAAAAATAGTATGAAGTGTCAGAAAAAGAGGATTTTGAAAACTTATAATTTATTACCTCAAAGTCAGATCTATTTTTATTATAGAAACTTGTAAATGTTTTGTTTGAAAGGTTTGAGAATATATATTGTTCTGACAAACAAATACATGGATAGCAGCTGGCATTAGGTGCATGTGATTTATTACACATAATTGTTTTCTTATTGCAACATTTTACATTCAATCAATTTATTTAAGTTTAATTGTGTACTACATGACTGTACTTTATGTTTTATTACAGTTTTTTACTTCCTCACTGTGATACAGAGCTATATTAATTGATTTGTACTTTTATATAATATTGTATATTTATAAAGGGTATATCCCTGGTTAATGTTTGAGAAGTATTATCCGTCCAATATTATCCGTCCATGCTTATTGTACTGATTATTTATTATTGTGGCGCAAACTAAATACGAGGTATATTTTTTTACTATGAATTATATTTATATAATGAAGATTCTATTGTGTCCGTCTGCTACAAAGTTTACTGAGAAATACTTTACAATTGTTCAATGATTCCTACATATATTATGTATGTATATGTTATGTAGTTTGTGTAACATCCAAGGTGGACTTTTCCTATAAGTTCTGTTTGTTTCATCTAATCTTTGAAGGAATTCATGATTATTCATGAAGAAATACTGCAAGATCATTTCATTGTTACATGTATTATTATACCCCCGGCAAACGAAGTTTGGGGGGTATATAGGAATCACCCTGTCCGTCCGTCTGTCCATGAATCATGTAAGCGCAACTCCTCCTACACCCTTTACTGGGTTTCGATAAGACTTGATACAATGATAGAACACCATATGAAGATGTTCCTGAAGAAAAATATTTCGGTTCTGACAACTTCAAGGGGAGATAAGTAGACTTTAACATTTTCATGTCACGAATCTCGTAAGCGTGACTTCTCCTACACTGTTTAATGGATTTCAATAAAACTTAACACAATGATAGTACACCAATAGAAGATGTGCACAGAGAAAAATATC
>JAUMGZ010104775.1:0-17665 GCA_032359645.1 Pododesmus macrochisma
GGTCCCTTTACCGCCTCTTACTGGCATAGACTTTGTCGTTGGACACCTTCTAACAATACTACTGGGACTCGACGAAAGACTCCAGTTGAAAGCTCCATAAATCGAAAAGGCTTGGCCCTGATACCTGTCCTTCTTGTTGCTAGTTGGACTTAGCGTTGTTTATTATTTCGGAGCTCACACTGCTCAATTAGTTAAGCCATTTTAGTGGGTTTCTACTGACACATAACTGGGTGAGTGTTTGATTTCATGTGGTCCCCTCCCCTTTTATCCTGTCAATTTAAGTTGGCTTAGGTACTGATGTTGTACCTCTGCCAGCACAGTGATTGTTCATCAATATCATATGCTTAACTGTATATGGAATCGTTTAATCGACCATTTATTAGCCAATGTTTTCGGACTTATGTTAAATGGTAATGTCCAATTTTGTGCTCCCAATTGCCTTTTGTAAATATGTATGTACGTTTTTAGATATTTAGGGACAATTGACGTTGGCGGTTGGATGTTGAAATGATTTACAGCGTAATGAAGTGTATTTTTTAATTTTTGTAAATGCATGTCTATAATTAAGACTTCTAGTCTCATGTGGGAAAGTTGAGGCCGCATTAACCGGTTTAACCACACCGCCTGCTTTCGTGCTGGGTGACTGTGCTAAGTAGGTCCGCATGGATTACTTGTTTTGAGGATTGTTGTGATGTCAAATTGTTTCCTTTCATTCTGGTGCTTAATTGTTTGATGCAGCTATTGTTTTTTTGTCAAGGTCTCTCGTTCTGTTGATTCCACCTATCCTATTATTTTTTTTTTTAACTATGTATGTATCATGATTCCGGAGTTCCTTACTCTCAATATTGTTTAGAGGTTCTTTTACGAATGTATACTTTACTACTAAGACAACAATATTCCATGCATTCAGTTCCTATCTATATCTCATACAGTTAGCACACTGTAGGGGTCACTTAATATGGATGTGAAAAAGTATCTTTTTGAACTTGAATATAATAATATGGAATTTACAGTAACTGTAAGACATTCAAGACGCACCTTTTAACTTATTTTGATTCAATAATTCAATAAAATATAATCAGGTTAATTACAAGACAAATGCCAGTGTATTAGACACTGTTTGCTAACACACTCTTGCAATATTTATTAATTATATATAAATGATGCGGTATGCTGATGGGTGGGATGGACGTCAATGTGATGCAAAATTCGTGTCCTTTTAACACTGTCGGCGTTGTTAACACGGCCCAAGTCGATTGCCATTGATTACATTAATCCATTAGTGGAATAGATTGCATGGAGGAGGAATTTTACAAGACTTAAGAGATAGAACAGCAGAAACAAATTAATCTTGTGAATTGCGATGACAAACCAGTGGAGATCAAGAAGACAACTTGTGGTGTAAGGTGCTCGCCAAGGGATGCTAAAAACATCAGCATGGGAAGTATTGCGATTTAGAAATAGGCAGCATTTTTTATGCTGGAGACAATTGCAGTAAATAATAACACGTGATGAATATTTATTTATAGAATCCAACAAAATCGACTGTCGAAGCAATAAATATAGCAGCAATGGTCAATCGAGTGACGTCGATGATCGTTCATCACAGTTTTAGGGACAACATGAATTATTAATACTTCAACATTTATTCATGACATTGTAATCTTAAGTAACTCATAACTATAAATAAAACTGAAAACGACTCATTAATCTTGTGGATTTTTTGGAAAGGGCAACCACAGAATGATCAAAGATCGGCAAATCAATCACAAAAAATCTCAGAAAGAAATTGATTGCTTCTAGAACAAATGACAAGTAATGGTATCAATTATATTTATGGGTTCAGATTAATATTGTGATGTTTATATCTTAATCCTGTCAACCACTAATGCACGAAAGTACTTCTCTTGAAGTAAGGCTCACGGGGGGATTAATAAGAATGCACAAAGCTTAAGTGACTTAATATTAAATCATTTCTAAAACGATTCTAAAAAAAGTAAAAACATTTTTACGTTATAACCAAATACAATGTCAAAAAATGTGCGACTCTTACAAAATATGTCTATATTTAATCTTCCACTAATAATGTTTTCCAAAATGAAGTTTGAACTTCCCGGTGCTTGACACCATTATCGTGGTAGGGAGATTTTTGTGTCGATAACCCGGAGAAATGTGCTGGCTGGAACTTGTGTTCCTGATAGGACCACCCAAGTTAGACATGTTGAAAGGTAGAGGCCAGACAATGCTCAGCGCGTCCTTCAGAGGGGACGTTAAGCTAGCAGCCCAGTACCTTGTCCAGGGATTTTTTTAACCCTCTGGCATGATAAAGATCATCGTGTAAAGTTCGTTAGAAGAGTAAGTGGAAACGTTGTTGCGTGGGTGCATCCTTCTTTCTGAACTATCCCTTTGATTTCCCGTTCACGTCGCCGCTCTTTTTCCTGTCCTTTACTGTAGTTTTAGTTAGGTGACATTATCTTCAATTGTCTTCTCATTTGTTTATACAATGTATCGATGTATGTGTATGTTAATTCATATCTCTTTAGCCTTCATTGATATCGGTTGACTTGGAAGGCATATTGTTAATCTGAGATAAGATTCTTTAAGGCAAATGAGTTTTGACTCTTGTACATGTTATTTACATAGCAGTGACATATACTTATGGTGACATATACTTAATCTTAAACCTGAAACGCAGTTCAATTAAAACAGTAATGAGATAGTTCCTTAGATATATCTGTAACGACCAATTCATCTTCAGAAAAAGATAGTTTGTATATGCTTCATTATATGAGACATTCCTCGTAAGAATATATTCAATAATATTTGCCTTTTTCATTTCTTCATATGTAGAGTAAGTCGTCTGCTCGTTGCTCTCGTCAGCAGACGACACCAATTTAATTATGTGAGTGTGATTATGTTGGAGTGGAAGAGAGTACGATGACAGGAAGAAGGGCTGGCTAGGACAGGGTAATTAGACGATCACCGCTGGCATAGTCGACACGGAGAGAGCGGCAACAGGAAATTAAAGTACGAGCTTGGCGAACACCTGAATATGACAATAACGATAAAAGTCTCCCTATGACACCGCAGGTCAAGTTTCCAAGAACTAACGAAGATATTAGAATTGGAAACCTTTTGATATATTTTACCGATTTGGGGATGTTGTATTTTGTTTTTACGAATTTGTCTGATTAGAATTATGTATTTGTGACGATTGTATAAAATAAGACGTGTGCTCTCAAATTCAATACCATACAAGCTAGTAGCAGAGAAATCGTTCGAGTGCTTCTGTACACAGTCATAGTCTAATATGAATTAAATTGATATGAAAACATGTGAAAGAGAAACCAAGGAAATAATAACGTTCATAGAAATTATTTTTAATAAAACCTTTATTTTTGCTTTGGACCCAACACATTGACTATTTTGATTACTAATTTGTTGAGTGTTAGATTGCATAATATAAACAGAAGTAAACATGAAGAAACATTCTTGATATTAAGGGTGAGAACATAATCAATTATCTTTCTATATACAAATGCAAATAAGTTCACTGATAATTTTCAACCTTGTAATGGTCAGATATAGATATATTGCTGCCATTCGCTGTCTCGTATGTTCAGATATGTTTTTTTCCTCTGTCTGTTTTTGTAGTTGATTTGTTTTGTCATGGGTGTTTTGTTTTTGTTTTTGATTTTTTTGGTTGGTGACTGTTTCTCAAAATAATGATTCTACTTATCTTGTTTTTTGTTGGTGAATGTTCTCGTTATAATGATTCTACTTATCTTTTTTTTTTGTTGGTGACCGTTTCTCGTTATAATGATTCTACTTATCTTGTGTTTTTATTGGTGACTGTTTTTTCGTTATAATGATTCTACTTATCTTGACTTTTGTTGGTGACCGTTTCTCGTAATAATGATTCTACTTATCTTGTTTTTTGTTGGTGAATGTTTCTCGTTATAATGATTCTACTTATCTTGGATTTTTTTGGTGACCGTTTCTCGTTATAATGTATCTACTTATCTTGTGTTTTTGTTGGTGACTGTTTCTCGTTATAATGATTCTACTTATCTTGATACGTGTTTGTGACCGTTTCTCGTTATAATGATTCTACTTATCTTGTGTTTTTGTTGGTGAGTGTTTCTCGTTATAATGATTCTATTTATCTTTTTTTCTTTTGGTGACTGTTTCTCGTTATAATGATTCTACTTATCTTGTGTTTTTGTTGGTGAATGTTTCTCGTTATATTGATTCTATTTATCTTCTTTTCTTTTTTTTTTGGTGACTGTTTCTCGTTATAATGATTCTACGTTTCTTGTTTACTTGTTGTTAAATGTTACTCGTTATAATGATTCTACTTATCTTGTTTTTTGTTGGTGAATATTTCTCGTTATAATGATTCTACGTATCTTGAATTTTGTGTGTGAATGTTTCTCGATATAATGATTCTACTTATCTTGTTTTGTTTTTACTTTTTGTTATTTCTCTCTGACTATTTATACTGCCTACTAATTGTAGTGTTCTTTATCGTTTCATAGTGGTCTTTTATTCCTTCCTGGTTGACCGACCTAAGTCGGTCCGCGTGGATTACTACAAAAATGTAGTCTTGATGTTTATTGTGATGTTGATTTAAAATAATTACATTCCGGTGCTTCTTGTTTGACGCAGTTATTGTTTGTTTGTCAATGTCTCTCGTTCTGTTGATTCTATTCATTCTGTTTTTTCCACCTTTAATCGGTTTCCATCTGTTCGAGTAACTCTGATGTTCACGTTTACGTTCAATTTGTGTTTGTATTTATGCAATATGGGGGTAATTATATATGTGTAAAACTTTTTTGTTTTATTCCTCACATTGCGTACGAGCACCTGGTTTCGCTTTTATTTTTTAATAGAAGTTCGTGATGTTTTTATCTTCAGTTAATAAATGTATATTTGGTTAATTTTTTATGTCTGCGTCTAACGTTTTCTAATTGTTTGCCAATGTCCATGGACTTACGGCCTTAGAATATCGTCTTGGATTTTCGATTTACTACCTTCTTAAACTTCCCGTTTTAATTAATCACTTCAATATTTTAAAAAAACCAAGAAGAAATAGGATCAACAGAACAAACGCTTTTGACAAACAAACAATAGCTTCATCAAAAAGTCAAAAAAGAATAATACAAAAATGCAATCTGAAACATGCCTACTATACACATAATTTCTATATGAGGAAAGAGCTAATACTCTGTGTGAGACACCCTCGTCTCGAATTAAAGATCTAGCATCGAAGCAGCCGTCATGAATAGTTTGTATTACATTTTTTTAGTTTATATATTAATTCTTTTTTATTTCTTCATATTTCAGGTTTTTTTTTGCACTTTATAATTACTTTTAGTCATATAGTTATGATAACTGTAAAGCATGATTTCTACTGTATATTTTTCATTGATTCTATCTGTACTGAATGATTAGTTTTCGTGGTTTTATAAAAAAGATTTCTTTCAAAATGCAAAAAGGGATGGTGCATTCTTTAAATTTTAAATCAAATCCTTGGTTAATGCAATTTATGTAAATCGTAAATTCTACAAGATTGGATTCATTCATAAAGTCTGGATGCTCGAATTGAGAAATGATGAAATTCCAGTAGCATTTCAAGGTTGACATGTCTTTTGTCACCGTTACAAAGACCTACTTAGGAAGTAGAAATACGAGACAGTTGATTCTATTGATGACCAATGGTCAAGGATTGACCTTCAAGTTAGATGACATAACACCATTTCAACCATAATACAAGCACATTAGATTGATACCCTGATTTGAGTTTTCCAACGAGAATTGGATTTATTGGATCAGGGTCAATCAAGTGTTGACTGTGGTCTTGTACTTGTGTTCATTGTACACAGTACCAGGAGGTCAAGGATATTGATTGCACCACTTGTACATTTAAATTCATTCATCGATGAATGCTATTGTCCTGTCAGTAATTGTATTTTCTTGGCTATCTGATATCCTTCATAGTCAATTTTTGTAATACTTGCTAAGCAAATTTAACAATAAACACAATTATATTTATCTAGAATTATTATCTTGTACTTCATATTACGTATATCTAGATGTTACGAATTTAGTTACAAAACATATGAGGTTATATGATAACTCGAAATAAGAATATTCACATTAGGTGATACTTGTCAAAAATGGGCAGATATATTCTGCTAAATATTGACGAAAAGAAATAGTGTGTATTGATATGAATAAGAAGAAAAAGGATCAACAGAGCAAAGAATATTGACAAACAAACACTAGTCCCTTCAAAAAGTAAAACAAAACGAAAAGCATTGTCTTGGTCAAATATAACGTACACCATGCCACAACAATCATTGTAACCAGCCCGTAGTGAAGGTAACTGAATCAGCAGTTCTAACTACACAACTGGATGTAATTACTGATAGGGATGAGAAAGTTCAAATCGATTGTGTCGTGTAACTGACGGACAAGTATGAGTTCATAACAATCCTGACTACTAATTACATTTTTGCCATCACTCCGTTCCTTTGATAAAAGCGCTGTCTTCTCCATATGTGAGAATTAATTGTCTCTGCATATTTGTTCTGTGCCCCAACAATTACTAACTACATCTGCTCTGACCTTTTTCTCCAGGCCCGCGATTAAATTATTACAGTCAACACTCGTCAACTTAACTTCCTTTTGGAATACCCCTCCTCAGTCCATCATGCTCTTCAGTGGCTATTTCCTTTTTGAGTTTCCCTCAAAGGCAATATTGTGTTACTTTGTTGCAATGCTGTTTTTTCGTTAGGTTCCCTTTTCTGCGATATATTTGCGACCGAAAACTAGTATTTTTTACAACTAGATATACTTCCACGTGTTTTAAGAGATACCATGAACACAAACAGGAACACATACATTTGCGTTTTCATTCCTGTATATAAGATGTACAAAAGTACAGACAAAACAACTTATTAACTGACAACATGCAGTAACATTTATGGAAGCATCGAAGCGGGTGACACATGTGTAGCAGGAAACGCTTACCACACCGCGAGCACCTGGTTTCGCTTCTAGTTTTTTTTAATAATCGTTCGTGATGTTTCCTTTTTTAGTTAATAAACTGTATTTGGTTATGCTTTCTGTGTGCGTCCAAAGTTTTCCGTTTGTTTGTCAATGTCCATGGACTTACGACTTTAGAATATCGTCTTGGTTTTTCGAATTTACTACTTTATATTTGATGTTAATTTTTCTTTTCTTGTATGTTCCAAGCAACGTCATTGCTATGTGCATTGGTGACACATTATTGTATCGTTTCAATTATTCAATTGCATTCAAATACCTGAGATACTACATTTAACAGATTCTAAATCAATAAAATTTATAATAATATTATTATATCTAGTCTTTAGTCCCTCTGATTCCAATGTCACTCTTTTTCACTTTACAGATTCTGTATATATCATTCGTTTGGTGGTCGAGGGTTTGAAGCAATAGTTGCAATAATCTTTGTCCCACTTTTAAGATTTGAGATGTTACGTTTTCCGAATATATTTGTATCATACTTTTGAAATTGGACGTTTTAAAGTTTTCAAGATTCGTTGCTATTATGTTTATCATATTTTTGCTTTTAAACATATCAAGCATGGTTATAATAAACAAACAATTGTACTACCCGTATTATCACGACAGATATTAAGATATTATGTTTTACATTGAACCTTTTTTCTGTTATATTCTGCGATTTGCTAGTTACGTCTGGACAAGGCTACAAAGGAAAAATCATGGATTGATTCTGTCACAGAAAATTATCGTGATAAAACGTGACATGACGACACTTTGTATGCCTCCAAGCCTGTTTATGACTAACTTCCAGTCGCTGTTTCATGTTTTACAAAGTCCCAGTGCTATCATTAGCGGTGCCATCTATGGCACCAGACGTATCACTCAGATTGCAAACATCACTACTCTGTAAAGGGGAGTCACATTATATGTGTTAGTCTCGCGATGCCCTACGAACAGTATCGCTCCTCCTTCGCATAATGTAAATCAGATGGTAGAGCCTCTCTTCGATTGTCTCCCTTGGGAACAAGCTTTTGCGGCTCCCGGTCGGAATTTGAGAACAGATTATTCCTTAATTGGCAAGACATAATGAAATCAACTCAGAATAAAAAGCTCTAAATAGAATTTCGCGTGCCACTGTTCCCACCAAAGCGAGTTAGCTCCGACCCATATCATCATCCCCGTCTCTCTTATTTATTTCGTTTTCTGTAATTTAGTTCTTATTCATTTCAAATTTAAAGATAATCTGTACGCACGTCAGATGACCGGTGAGAGTTCTTGTGCGTGCAAGACCAGGGAATATCACATATTTCCATGTATTAGTTACATGCTGAGCACGAACTGTGCCAAGACACTCCCAACACTCTGCCTTTACATGTTCCTAGAAACAATACACTATGTAATTACTATGTAATTACACAACTCTTGCTTAACTCACTAACGTTATTATCAACAGCGGGACGTCATCATGAACATGGCCACATCAACGGTAACTACCCACGTCTTACTATGTTGAGTTTTACGAGCATTAACCTCAATATGCTTCTGAACTTTGATGTATACATTAAGCATACAAAGAATGTTCAAAGAACGTCATTTTTGCATTAAATTATGCATAATAAAATTTATATAATTTCAAATTTTAGAAAAATATATTCTACAATTTGACTCATATGGTTGGTATAAGGACCAAGGAAACAAAGATATGTATAATTGACCAATAATAGGAATTTTGCATGCCTTATGTCATTTACAGTTTTTACAATTCCCCTTTGATGTTTCCTTTTGAAATTTCTTAGCATATTGCTTTCGTGTTACATCTTGGATTTTAAAAATATTTGATATTCTGAATTTAGTAGACAGGTTTTTTTTTATATGATTAACTGCCGTGGTTATACAGTCAACCATTGTTAAATCAAAGAAATTATAACTTCATGTTTGCAGCTGTGTACGGTATTTCAATAAACAATTTATCCACAGTAAAACAAGTTATCCTGTGATATTAACTTCAACCCAAGTCAATTAAATTGTGTAGTTTTATGATGAATTGAAAATATAGACCAGCTATGTTAATTTGTTTGTTGTATTCGGGTTTAACGTCACTTCTACTGTCTTTAAGGGTTTAACCAAAGGGAAAATCCTTGTGATTGGATAGAAAGAGAAGCCACAAAAGAAACGGGAAAGCAAAGCCATAGAGGAAGTATATGAAGGATAAGCCCATGCAACGGCGTTACAACCAACTCCTCGCAACCATTACATGGCAATGTTCATCTTATAAGGGTGTCAATAATCCTGAACACGGGACCACCAGCTTGGCGTCCCCTCCGAAGGACGTGCCGAATTTTTTCTAGCATCTACCTTTCAAATCAGACAAGTTGAAGACATTGATAATATCAGAAATGCAAAACGTTACACCGAAGAAATAAATTCAACAGTTCAAGCCATCAAAATGAAAACAAATACTTATCGCACCATATTCACTTAAAAGTATACGTTGGAGATATTATAATTTGAACATTTTGTGTACGATATCTCTGATTTTATTTTATTTAGTCAATTTGATTTTAGATAAATTTTGTTTGTTGTTGTTGTTTTTGTAATAAATATTATTGGACACATGCTTAATGTTTTTGCATTGCTAATTTTATTGGTTATGTTTATATAATTCATATAATTTGTTTTCCGTTGATCTTGCTCACTTCTTCCATTTGATGTGCCCGTAAACCAATACATTAAAAATAGATTGTACGCTTAAGACTGTATATGTCTTCCAAGAAGAAGGGAAAATGATGCTTCAGAAACCCTTTTTGCTTTGCTTAGTTGATTGTGTTTTGCACACTTAATTTTTTTTTATTCTTATAGATAAAGAATGATATTGTGTTCTTTGCACTATTTTGATTTGTTACTTTTTCAATGTAGTTTCTTGTTAATCTGTCAATTAGAAAATATATTTAGTTACAAGAGTGATATTTTTTTAACACACTAGTGAAAGTAAACATTGTATTCAATGACATGAAGATATTGTCACGTACTGTAAATTTTTTTTAAACTTTAGCTTTTCTGTTTTTTACTGACACTGGGAATAATGAGATGATTTGATTGGTCCTGGGACCGTAGTTGAATAACAAGTGAGATATCAAAAGAAAAAATGTTAATAACATCTTTCAAATCTCTAAATCTAACAGATAAAAATGTAACTATGTCAAACAATCCTACATATTTCATACACAACTTCTCAAAATCATGAATAGAAATTACAATGTATCTATGTTTTTCGTAAAACTAGAAATTTAACTTTATGTTATATGATATTCAGTAATACTAATTTATCTGTAATTTCTGTAAAGTGTGGTATGATGCCATGTTTACCCGGGAAAATATTACATTTGAATTATTCAAAATACATCAGCTTAATTACATTTTTTAACCTTCTACATTTTTCTTCTATATTTGTCTTCTTAAAATATAATAAACTTTGTTGGTATACACTGCATAAAATACAAAAAGTCTCAATTTTTATGTTTGGTGATCAAATATATGAACACTAGTTATATTTTGCCTTTTCTATTAAGCTTCATTCAAATTAAAATAGAGTAATTCTCACAATGCATAGATTATAAGGTTTACCAAATATATTTAGTATTTAAAAAAAAATTGTATTTATTTTGTAATATTGTATCTACTATGTATTCTCTGTTTGTCCTCTTAAGGGTATGATTTCATTACGCTTATCCTGTCACTTCACGTATCAACCTTTTATCGGGAGATGACAATTTTATGATGTTTATTGGAGATTTAGTTTTTACTACTTCTAAGCTCTAACCGACTTGTGCAAAAAACATTCTAGAGAATTAAAATTCATTTGAAGTCTTGGAAACTGACAACCAGCTTTTATGGAGAAAACCATATAAGATGAAGACATGATTCATACATTGTGAATAAGATACATGCTCTAAGTTCGTCCTTACATAAACTCATGTACTGGCTAATACCAGCATCTCTCTGTGCTTCTCTGATATGGTTTTTCATTCAGCTAATTGTAACATTTCAATTATTGTTTCGTCTACTTCTGATATAATGTTAATACTTCTACAAGATGTAGTCTCGGGTATTGTGAATATGAAGCAAATAATATGATTACTGTTTTGTTCATGTATGTTTTTCCTCTTATAAATATCCTATTTATTGGAGGCATGATTCAGGTTGCATTTTTGTATTTCTAGTAGTGTCTAATAAGGCTGAATATTTTTAAACCGCTTGTAAAAAAGTAAATATTATCTAACGTTTGCTTTGATATGTGATTCTTTAATATATATTCATCAATCAATCAGTCAATCAATGTATTTATTTCCTTTCGTATGCTTAATTAGTGATTTTTCTCATGTATGCATCTCCGATGTCTTTACACATAGGTTGTATTTATTATTATTTTTGACCTTTTGAAAGTATTATAGAATTTAAGATTACATTTTAGCAATTGATACACTGTGGTGACACATTATTTACACATAGTTCACCGTAATAAAACACAAAATAAACGACAAATTTAAGTATAGATTTTATTCACATAATATGTTTGTATGTAAAATATGTTATCTTTGTCAGGCATCAACCATTGATCCATTTGTACGATGACAATACTTTCTCGTGTTAGGACATACAATAACTTACTGTATCGAACTGTACAAATACACTCTTCGTACTATAGCTCAGCCTATAGAATGCAGCGATGGTGGAGCTTATTTCAATATTGACATCTTCATTGTGCTGGGAGATTATTTCTGTCGTGAGTTAGTCGATGTATATACACGGGATATATCATCAAGTAGAGATGTCTGTCACGTACATCTGAAAATATAACATTGTTACGTTATGTTGATTGATTATATACTAACAAGATGAGTGCACTCACTACAAGAAAGAGAATATAACATAAAATAAATTAATCTTAAAAGTCATTACAGTTTCAAATTTGTTGATATCAATGTTAATTTAGCTTAATGAAGATGTTGTTAACATTATTAATTTTTGAAAATCATCTTATCTGTTGATGATGCAATGTCTAATTTATATGCACATGTACGAAAAACATACATATAATATTGGCAACATATACCATTAACTCATGAGACACTTTATCACACCTAAGTACTTTTACAAACTGCAAAGAATACGCACTGAAATTCGATAATTTTAAAAACCCGCATATACACAATACTCATTTTCATGAATGTGCAACTCCATCCAATCTAGCAAACATGCACACCTAAACTCCCGCACTATTGGGCCCTTAAATACTTTGCAGTGTATACACGCCGTATTGGTTGCATTCCCTGATACATAAAACATCATCAGATGAACCGTACGAAGGTAAAGCTTGTAGATATTTTAGTATCAGGTTTTCCCTTTTTTCCAAACTAATTGCTCTCACTTTATGGCAGTCTTTTATATGTGCATTAAATGTCAATCCTTACGATTCAGATGATATTTCTCTTATTTCAGTAGCATTTTGCCAATTGATTTTGTAAAATTTGTTTCACAATTATAAACATGAGCAGATCCATAATCCACATATGTAATACACGTGTAAACAGAACCTTATAATAGAATATCACTTTCCAATCTTATAAAACTGATGAAAGTAAATGTTACGTTTATGTGCAGATTTCTGTAATCATTGGTATAGAAAGGGACACAATTATGATACATATCTAGAAACGTGAAGTAAAACCAGTGCTAAATTTATTAAAGAATTTGAGAGATCGGAGCTATACCATACTTATAAATTATTCGAGTTAGGAACAGAAGATAGGGGTAAGACAATCGGAAATGAAGATGTTTGAAAATTGCCAATATAACTACATAGATACATGTAGCAAGGGAATATCTAAAAAGGACAAGGATATAAATCCAAATGCACTAAACTAGCTATGTTGGTCATCAAGCACAATGCAGTTAATTTTTGCAAGTGTGGTCAAACCGATTCACTTATAATATTATTTAAATAATATAGTAATAACCAAAATACGATTGGCACTTGAACTATGTTAGCAATGAATGTTTATTGTTTGTTTAATTAGGGCTTACATTGCCATTACACTAAACGCATTGCATACTTCTGCGTTGAAACTTTTCAGAACTACCTAATAAAAAGTTGGAAAAGGAAAGATGCAAAAACAACAGAAACATTTTTTTAACAATATGACTTTAATCGATAAACTTTTTTATACTAACCCAAAATAGAAACCGTAAAATCACGGAAAACCGAAATTATATAATATCACAAGGTTTAGACATGACATATTCAAGCATTTGCTGGGGAGTCGAAATGAGGACTGTTTGTGCAACCATGACCAAAACAAATTTACAGCAGCAAAGGGACACAGAGGTCTGTATAAACAATCAGAGACTTTGCTTAGACGGAGATCAACATATATGCAACTCATCATAATTTTTAAGAGACAAACACACTGGGAGGGATTTGAGCGTGGAGGAGCAAGTGTTAAGAAACTCAAATAGAAAGAAGTGTTGGGAAACCACAAGCATCAAACCAACAATAAATATGGCCCTCATAGGACGAGATGACCATGCAGATGACTTCAAAACCTACAAGTAAGACGTATACTGAAAAAGGCATTCACACCAATGTCCGATACCTACGTTTGATGATCAGTGTTCGCGAAGGAGTAAATGAAGATGTATGGCCAGAAACAATTAAGAGTGGACAAATAAGAAGAGAAAACGAAAGTGGAAACATTGAATATTCAATTTCAATTATAATTATAAATATTAAAACTGAAAAAGGGGCTTTCTTGGTTCCTTTTTAGTATTCACATGAAGTCAGTTAATAGTGTTTTTGTCTGGCTTAAAGTTTCCAAATGCTGTTTTGTTTGTTTATTTCTGACTAGTGAAATTTGATATTTTATGCTATATTCAATTAATATTTGATTGTGAGTGACATAGTGATAACAGGGACCCTAAGACAACAAGGATGATATGACATACTTCAGGAACAAAAGAAAAACAATAAATAGGCAAATCGTTTATACTCTATACAATATAGTACAGCAGTCTTACGGTCATTTATACACGGAGTCACGTTTAATTTTAAATACTTCTCTAAATGAAATACATTTAATATCAGCGACACTTAGTGCTGATGATCAACAAGAATAATAATTTTTTTCAGAGATTTGAATTATTTTTCAAAAATTTCCTCTTTTTAATTCTCTGTAACATTATTAGTCAATATCAATTGTCCATGATGGTCTGAAACTCCTTCACTTAATTATAAATGATATAACAAGAAATATTAAATGTATTCCTATGCCGTTTTATAAGTCATTCATAAATGATTAGTTGTCTTATGTGATTATGATATCACTTAATTATAAATGATATAAAAAGAAATATGAAATGTATTCCTATGCCGTTTTATAAGTCATTCATATACGGTTAGTTGTCTTATGTGATTATGATATCACACTTGTTAATGTTTTGCCTCATTCTCTTGTGTATATCTGCATAACAATTACAGCTATTAATAAATTAATTTTAAGTTCGCATTGTTCCATAGGACCATTGTATTCATTTATTTTATTTCTGATCTCGCATTGTTAACGTGAACACTATTGTAACAAAAGCCTGTATTCGTATATTTTATTATATGATGATTATCAATTTAAGATTAACATAATTTTATTGTGTGTGTCTATTTCAGTTTTGTTTATTTTAATGTTTTATTACAGGATTACCCGGTCTCTCTCACAAGACAAAGCTTTTAACTGATAAGCAGTGATTGCTGGGTATATTAAGTGATTTAACTTGTTCAGTACAAAGGGAAGGGCTGACTGCTTTACATCAAAGATGCTTCAATTGATAAAATGAGCAGGGATGAGAATGAATTAGTATTTCGTTTTGTGGACAATACGACAAACGGTTTGTATTTAATTGTTAGAGAGAGCATTCATATAAACCATATGATCAGCCTATCGTCAGATTGTCAGGTGCCTTAAGTAATAGAAAAAACTAAATTGCCGTATTATTGAAAACCTGTCAAAACGTGGATAGTAAATCTTTGTGAATACGAACCATAAATTATACGGCTCATATAATTTAAAAACAAGTTTTCTCAAAGTCCTTGAATACATGAATAGGACATTCAGGTGTTCTCCCAGTTTGTTTGTCCATGTTAAATCGAATCATTATTGGAGAGGATGCAATCTTGCTCAATATGACAAGTATATATTAGAATGAAATTAATGAACATTTCTGTTAGCTGGCGTTGTTTTGTTTGTTGGCATATTTGGCGTTATGGTATTGACGTATCATGGCCCCTATCTAGCATTATGATGAGTCGACTATGGTCTCAGTTTATTCTGTTAATCATGTCTGTCACCATAGTCATAATTATCAGCCATTTCTCATACGTTACTTCATTTCATATGCAAAGAATTTTTCTATCTATTGTATATTATGGAAATGTTTTTCATATAAATGTAATATCTAACGGAAGAAAGACATTGAAGGCATGCGTAGTTATGAAAAGAAGATTAATAGTCATCTAAGTACCTGGCCAGATCTCCGCCAATCACTCTCTTTTTATGTATGACAGAGTAGATCATTAATAGGTTTCTGTATTTTAACATGATTCAAATTAAAGTTTGATTCATATATATTATTACATATGGCATTTCCAAACATTAACCTAATTATTTTAGAAAATAGAACAAAATCTGATATTAACGTCGTGAAGGATTTTCCATCCTACATCTTGAAAATACCGACTTCCTGATATTTGGTGATTTTCTTACACAAGTTCCTCGAAGATAACAAAAAGGCAATTAAATGGTTTTTTTGCATTCATCAAATTTTAAAAGAAAGAACCTAAAATCAAAATTTATTTCATATTTCAGCAAACATTGTGTGACACTATAAAGGAAGTAGCAACGAAAAGAGTTTTTAACAAAATCATGGTATATCAACATCCGAAACTATCATTTCAAAACAGGAACACTAAGAGCAATGTGTACACACTCAACAACAAAATATCCAAAAACAGTTTCACATGCTTTAGTGCAAAATCAAAGAATTAAAGCTTAAAGGGCTGCTTGAGATTCAGGTACACCTTGAAATGATCGTCCATCACTGATGCCACAGAAAAGAATAATAGCAATTTAACGAGACACAATAGCGTAGTGTAATGAACGTGAAGCTTGGGTATAGCCCTGGCGGATGTCAGAGGGGCGAAAATTAGTTTGTAAGCTGCCATATATCGTGGACGTTACCATGACACGAGAGGAAGCGTTGTAAAAGAATGTCGCATTTTTAATCCCAAACCTTAATATCTTTGTGTGAAACATCGACAACAAAGACACTAGACAATGCATCTAGGACAGCGTTAAATTGTTTTGAATTGTTCATGACCTGTTGAAACGGCCTGTCCATAAGGCTAATGCCTAAAGAATTTCCATCCTTTCGCTTGTTGTTCTTAAAATTCATTTTACTTTTTAGTATAATGTTTCAGTTTCAAGTGATTGTTTCCTGTGTAATCTTTTCTCACTTATAAAACGTGCTATGATAAACTGTCTCGGCATACAAAAAACCTTCCAAAATATTCATGTCAGAAATCACATGGTTTATTGCATAAACAGTTTTATCATCAAAAATCAAAAATTAACTATAATTAATATAAATACTAGCTAAATATTTCTTAGTTTTCTTAATCTCTATACAATGTATCATTATAAAGTTTCGTTAGGACTATCAACAGATTAACAATACTACTAAATTGCTACAATATTACAAAGTACTAGTCAGATTTATTCATATAGTTGCACTGTGTTTTATAGACAACAGGTATAGGATATGAATTATGTTCATAAAAATGATATCAGTATTAACTACAGAATAACTCGGACACATATTTTGTAACATTAGTAAATTATACATTGTAGATAAGCAGATAAAGAGAAAAGAGGAAAAGCACAATCCTACAAAATATAATAGGGTGGTCCTTAAAGCGTTCAAGAACAAAGGCTTATTAAGGGAAAGGGGTTATGAACTATGTAAAATACATCTTATCACACATAAAAACATTACAATAACTACAATAATAAGTTAGAGAGGGACACTTGCAACTAGATGGGAAAGACCACAATAGAAAAGTAAAATACAGGACAAAATTGATGAACCGACAACACAAACCACAGGATGAAGAACAAAGTATCAGTTGAAATCATTATATTATATGTATTTAAAAATTGTGATTACTTTTTTCACAGGCCAGAACTAAATCAAAAGTGAAAACACAAGTCGTCAAATATCAAAACGAAAATCAAAATGACTGATATTCCTCAAATTAACAAAGTTAAGTTAAGGTATGGTACATAACAAACATAATTACTATATTAACCACACTTAGGGCTTACACATGTAAACATAGTAACATTCCTTCAAAAAGTGGAGCGAAACTAAATGCTCTGTTGATGTGGGTTTATTCACCAAAATGTATATTCATTTTGAATATACATTTTATACGGTGCTTCATTATTTGACGCAGTTATTGTTTGTTTGTCAATGCCTCTCGTTCTGTTGATCCTATTCATACTGTGTT
>JAUMGZ010104886.1:0-17665 GCA_032359645.1 Pododesmus macrochisma
GGTGACCCTACCAGAAACACAAGTTCCCGTCAGCATAGCTCTCCAGGTCATTGAGACGCGCAAACCTCCCTACCGCGTTAAGGTGTCTAGCACGGCTGGCAATAAGATGATCACGGGGAGAGACAATTTAAGAATGAAAATTATGAGGGATGACGACCGCTACTGGGGATGAAAGTATTACAGATTGGCTATTTACATAAAATGAATCAATGGACGTAAATGCTTTCCAATTATGCAAAAAGGGATAGGAATACGATCTTGTTTTTGAGATATAAGCGTTTTAAATTTTGGCAAGAAATGAACTTCTCTGGATTTTTCATAAGTAATGAATGGTAAAATTTGATTTTCCGGTGCTAGAAATAAAAGGGAAAGAGTTATATCACCAATCATAAAATATTTTGGTAGATGGGTAATGAATACTATTAGAAATATCCGGGTAAATAGGCAAACAACTTCTAATGTATTATTTAAGAAAAAGCCAGGGGAGTTACACAATAGTACGTACATAAAGAAACAACTACCTTATATATTGAACGGATACCGAGAAACAATAGATAATATGTGCACATGTATGCCAATGTTAACACACAAGTATATATATTACATTATATGTTAAACATTGACGGATTGCAATTTATCTTTATAGTGATAATGGGACGATTAAATAAATACATGTTAATCAAAGCACATAATAAGCTTTGATATATCTAATATAAAAAGGTTGAGAATTTACTGATAATATGAAGTATAAAATGAGTATCTGCTACGTAAATCGTTCATATTTTTACAATAGTCATTTTATCCTTTTATCTAGTAACACTCTGAACGAACTAAAAAATATAAAAATTAATATCACAAAAAATGCACGAAACTATATACATGTAAATGTTTAATGATTTGTATTATTTGCCATCATGTGTTTTTTCTGTTTTTGTAAATTTTTTCTTTAAGGAGAAGACCTAGTAAGTTGAAATAACTTGTGCCTGATCCTTTTGCTGTATTATACTTGGCAATAACATATGTTTTAACTAAAACAAAAAATGCATCTATAAGAATAAAATATCCAAATACATTGTAGACGCATCGTTCAACTTTTATATAAAAAGCATCATTATGTGAAATTTCTAAAGGTAAAATCAAACATCATATCAGCTTTACATTTGTCAGTGCTTTTTATATTCTGTTAATGTGTATGTTTTATGTTTAACTTCCTGTCAAATTCAACACCATTATTAATGTTAATAGCATGAGCCAATACACCCAATAGTTTAATGTAGAAAAATACAAAACACAAGCCTTCAATAAAATTAATATCTATAAGAGGAAAAGTCAAAGTATCTATATGAGAGAACCTGGTCCAAGACAAGAATGATAAAATCTGGTACAAATTAAGAGGAAGGAAAACGGTGTACAAATACTAAATATCTGCGTGAGCTGCCATTACCCAATTTCCGCTGCAAATCCGTCTTCGTCTCGGGTTTGTTTAAACTACGCATTGAGGATTACGCTATTTTTGTCATTGTGTGGAATTTGGCCTTAACCTATGCGTCCGAACTTCTTTGGGATATACTCGAGCTTAGTAGTTGTCCATTATTGCCATCAGTCACATCTATGCAAATGGAATTGGATTTAGTCGATTGGAACGCATTAACCGCATTGAACACCGTACCTAATGTCTTTAAGGAATACTTTGAGCTAGTTGAGCCATCTGATACTGGCACGCTACTTTGATTGTAAAACACTTGAGATGAAGGCAGCCCTGACAGACTCCTGGTAAAGGGTGCCGTTGGAGAGACAAAACTGTTAT
Source organism: Pododesmus macrochisma (assembly GCA_032359645.1). Classification (NCBI taxonomy): domain Eukaryota; kingdom Metazoa; phylum Mollusca; class Bivalvia; order Pectinida; family Anomiidae; genus Pododesmus; species Pododesmus macrochisma. Next base: position 1,808 of record JAUMGZ010104886.1, read on the forward strand.
TGCTGCTGAAACTTAATCTCCGTTCGAACTGTTTAAGCGATTCTTCCTTCTCTATCATTTGAGCTTCCATTTGCTCCAATTGTTCTTCTTTCTGCAGCAAATCCTTTTCACGGTCTGTTAAGTTTTCTCCCTTTTTTCTTTTTGTGTGTTTCTTCGACTTTTTCTTCTTTTTCTTTTTCTCCTTGGGTTTCGAGGTTTCTTCAGTTAAAGGCGGTAGATGAGTTTTAGGGTAATTGGTTATATCGGGGAATGGCGAGACCTGGTTTTGTTTTGTACTCATCGGCGCTGTTTGAACAGGACCAGTGAATTCCGCAGAGAGGAAATCTGGCATAGATTGTTTTTCTTCTACAATTGGTTCTTCATCCTTAAATGAAAACGGAATATGATAAAATACTGGTATATCGTTCTGTTTTCTTAACATAGATATTACAAACGACAACTATTTTAAATAACTGTACGTCAAATTTGTTTGAACTTAGATTATACAAAGTATCGTCCTTTAAATAACTCAGCTTAGTTGACCAAAGCATATAAACTTCGTTTAATATTTCTTATCAAGAGTTTGTAACACAGAACAAGCGTTGACCGTTTCTCAAGACCTTCCGATGATACAAACTTAAATTATGATTCTTAAACACTGTGGTTTGACTCCACTTTAGTTGAGATGACGTTTCTATGTAAGTGCATTGACATCATCACTTGACTGTGTGGTATGCTTTGTTCATATACTTTTCTTCATGGCTGTATGTGTTGCTTGTAGTTCGGGTCGAAATAACCTTTCATTCCGAGTTAATTGCACTTCATTTTAATCACTTATATTCCCTGCTTATAACACATTTGTTAGCTGTCCCTCTTTGTTCAGAATGCATCTATAGTTGGTTTAGATTTTTTTAACCTCTGAAATCTTTAAGTCATTTCCAGCTTATTACAAAATAATAAGAAACGTTAACTTAAAGCTCTTGTCTTAAATATTTAAAAACACACTAATATAAATACTCACACTCTGCTTATTTATTATAAGCATAAACAATAATTTTATTAAGTTTTAAAAACATACCTTTTTGCCACACAGTTTGCGTTTGATTTTCGCTCTGAATATCCATCCCAGTATAATGAGTATTACAATCAGTAAAAGCAAAATAAGTCCAACCACCATCGGTATCATCCACCCATCTAAACAAAGACAGATACATTTGCTATACCTTATTATCAATAAGCGTTGTAGGTAAGATACCGACAAAACGACAGCAACATATTATTGGAAAAATAAAGTTTTCTGAAAACCATGTCAACTACTTCAAATATAAAGTCAACACGAATGCCATATTTTTGCAAGTAGCAAGAACACTTTCATGCAGACCATTTCGCAAAAACTTACATGGGTGTATACATACCTGGATCGTATACACTGCATAACTGAAATAATGCACAAATATTTTCTTACTATTGATAAAAGAGTGTATTTATTCGTCTCTTTGTTACTAGATATTTTTCACAATATCTATTGCTTAATTTAAAAACAATTCAATAGAATCATAAAATAAGAAGAAATAGGATCAATAGAATAAAGGTTATTGGCAAACAAACAATAGCCTCATCAAATTGTCACCACCAGAATGTCCTACAAAGTGAGACGAGCATTTAAAAATGGCGTCAAATCAACTAAATAGGTGAGACGACCTCGCTCTTGACCAAAAGTCAAGCTCCAAATTTACTATAAGAACTTGATGCATCATATGATCTCCTCATACATTTAGTGATATGTACTTACCTCCACTGTCCTCTGCTTGTTGAGAATTTCCCACGGCCGAACTTTGTGAGGATGTTTTAGGTCGTTGTTCAATAATCATCGATCCACCAGTGATTCTTATTTTCCCTTCTTCAAATTCTACTGTACCGTTTGATTTGACGATTTGATCGTTCGTTATATTTACTTCGCGGCCGTCGTGAACAACTGTTACAAAAGTATCAGTGGTTATTTCTATATTATCACCCGTTACAGTTACCAATCCGTTTTTGACAGTGACCGTTCCCGAAGTTGATATGTGTTGTCCTTTGTTACTAACACTTGTAGTTCCGTTTTGGGCCGTCACTTCGTCGCCGTTGATAAGGAGAGAACCATCTGTTACGAGTCTTATGTCACCATCAACTAATGACGATATGCCGTTCTTAGTCTTAATTACATCGTTGTCTATTGTCACGGTACCATTAGTGGTGATTTCACTCGTGCCACTCTTCAATGATGTGCTCCCGCCACCATCTATAGTTAGTTTCCCATCTGCCATGGTCACTTTAGATTTTGTTTGTATAGTTTTGGAATCGTGAACTATTGACTGAACTCCACCTTGCATTGTTACGACGCCATCTTTTATTACGACTGTTCCGTTTGAGGACACATTGTACGTTCCGTCCGTAGCGATATGTTCACCTCCGGTCAATTCAACCGTTCCGGATTCTAATGATGCACTTCCGGATGATGTTATCATGTTTTTGCCATCACTGACTGTATGGTGTCCTACCGTTAGCATAACCTTTCCATTCTCATTTTTGACGGAACCATTACTGGCCATTGTGATTGCCCCTGACTCAATAGTATGATGTCCCTCAGTTAGGGTCACTATTTGACCATCAATTTTTATGTTCCCAGTAGACGTCATTTTATTCGTTCCGTCATCAACGACATGTGTTCCATTATGGAGGGTCAAAACGCCATTTTCAAATGTAAAGGAACCGTTTGTTGTAATGTTGAAACCATTATATATAAATGTATTCGTGCCTCCGATAACTGTGAGAACACCACCTTTTATTGAAGTTTCACCATTGACAACGAGTGTTTGTCCACCCACTGTGATTACATGTTCTCCATTGACTAAGGAGATCTTATCGCCACTGACAGAAAACGAGGAGTTTGAATCGATTGTGAATTGGTCACTCGTGAATCTATGAACACCCTCACTAAAGCTTGCAGTGTCGCCTTTGATCTCCAAGGCCCCTTTGGCCTTCACGATTACTTGACCCGCGTTTATTTCATAGTCGGAATCTGATATCTTAAAAGCGTCGTTTGTTATAACTAGTCTACCACTTGTGCTGATACTAGTTGAACCGTCACTTATCACATGTTTTCCATTGTTAAGCACTATTTCGTCCGGTGTTATCGTTAAAGAGCCATTTGATGTGACAGAGAAAACGTTACCCTCTACATGATGGACGCCGGACCCAACATGCACGGAATTGTTGCTCGCTATCATCGTCAGCGTTCCGTTAGTTAAAACCTTAGCTGGACCACCTACTATTGAGTTAGTACCACCAATAGACTCTACACTATCACTTTCAATACTAACAGTGCCGTTGGTAACTAGTGTTAAACCTTTCGATGAAATGGTGTTATCCCCGTTACTTAGGGTCAATTTACCATCTTTTAGATGCGTCTCTGCGTTTGTTGATATATTTAAAGCCTGACTAGCAATATTTGTAGATCCATCCCGAATCAAAAGTTCACTTTCTTTTATCGTTAAGGTTCCGTTTGTGGTGATAGAATACGTTCCGTCATTGATACGAAGGTTTCCGTCTTTTATGGTAACGGAATCATTTGCGATCGTTAGCGTTCCATCACCTATGGTCATAGTGTTGTCGTTGGCCGTTATCGTTTCGCCCTGAATTTTTATTCTGCCATCGTCAAGCGTTAACGTACCATCTGAATCCACTGTTATTTTGCCGTTGGTAATTGTTCTTGAACCGTTTGTGAACGTCACAACACCGTTCTCGACAGATACAGTGCCATCTGTTGATACAGAGAATGTCCCTGTTACAAATTTGAGCCGCCCATCTGTTATGGCGAGTGTTCCCTTGGTAACAACTAGCGTTCCGTTTATATCAATATTCAGTGAATCATCAGTAATTTTAACCTTGCCATTTGTTATAGATACAGTATCATTAGTTATGGTAACATCCCCTTCTTCGATTGTTATTTTGCCATCCGTGGAGACGGTATGTTTGCCGATAGTTGAGATAGTCGATGTTCCATTCAAGCTTACGCTTGGTACTGATGCTGAAACCCCGGACCTCGTAGTGAAATTTATATCACTGGAGGTTACGGTGGTACGGCTTCCATCCGTTTCTGTTGTTACAGCATCCTCAGTAACTACCGATATTGTCCCAGTTGTGGTGATACTCAACTGTCCTTTTGGAATGGACACGCTCGTACCATTACCTTCGAGAATTAAAGTTCCGTCTGTTGACAAATGCACGGTTCCGTTTGTTGTTATAGTCTTTTTGCCATTTGCGTCAGATTCCGTGATTACATTACTCGTAGTAATTGTAACCGGTTTATCAGAGGTGACTTTGAAACTTCCAGTTGGAGTAATCTTTAGAGAATCGCTGGTGACAAATGTCAAAGTTCCCTGTGTGTTTGCCTTTATTGTGTCGTCTGCAGCGGGAGGTGGCGTGGCAGTTGGTTCACTAGTAGGGCATGTCGTCAAATCAGCAACAGCCTTCTTGCCTGAACCAAACGACGATCCACACGCTAACGTCAAGTCTGCCTTAGGATTCACACCTGTTTACATAAAAAAAACGTCACATATGAAATAATATATTGGATGTAGCATCAACCAATATTCTGTCTAAATATGTCTGGACTTACATAAATTTGCTAAGTTACGTTTACTATGCAAGGCTGTAGCCTGTCGAAGGGCCTACCGGAGAGCGGGGGGGCAATAAAATTTTGCAAGTTTTCTTTTTTCTTTGACAAAATTCTTCTCCAATCGGCAAATATATGCGTGCGACAGAAACACAAATGTTTGCCCCCTTCCCCCACCGGCTTTCCCCGGGCTATGTCCCTTCTATGTTTTAAAATCAATACACGCGTGTAGATACACATTCATATAAACATCAAAGGTGGATATTCTAGACTTGCATTTGTGTTGTGTTTATTTATAAGGTGTGCTTTATATTTGTTTTCTTTTATTGTTGGCACCAGTCCCTTTGACTCACGTGTTATTCTTGCTAACTTTATTGTAAAGGAAGAAGACTTCCGCCAAATTGTACAAGAGAAAGAGCATGAACAAAATGAAATTGTATGTTCTGAAACAGCATACCTTTAAATTGAACGAAGAAGAATCCTTCATCCGTGGCAGAGTCACTGGTTACTTCAAACTCTATGTAATGTGAAGTACTCGTGTATAGTAGAGCAGTGATATAGTTGTTATTTTTGCTGCAACCTAATGTAGTAACCTGACCATTCTCCTCTGTAATTTTAATCGTCTGCTTGCAATCGGAAGTCGATCTTTGTAGTCTGACATCGATAGCGTAGATTTGGATGGTAGTGTCGCATGCTGTCGAGACGGAGCATTTACAGGAGGATGTGGCTGTGATTCCATGCTTTGTAGCAAATCCAGTATTCCACAGAAAGACAGATGTGTCTGTCACAGTTTCGTCACTACAATGACCCGGTATTGTATTTGCTGAAACATTATTTAAGAAAGTGTTAAAGAGTAATTAAAACAATTGAGGTAATAGGAAACAGCAAAAGATCGGAATATTTGAAAACAAACAGATAGTTAAAAATAAGCAATTGTTTTGAGTAATTTGTGGTAAACCTCGTTTATATTCCGTTTGTCATAAATAATCCTAAGTTTACTTTAACTTCATATTCTCGGTCCGTGGACAAACACAAGAAACAAAACGAAGAATCGATAAAACAAATATTTACAAAAGTAATATTAAACAAAAAAAAAGACATCAAGAACTAAAAACAAAAACGGATGTCAACGAATAGTGATCGAGCGTTTTTAAAAGCATGAGAGGTTGTATACCTTAAATACATTGGATACCATAACCTAAATGCATTATTTCACACGTGAATTCATTTACTAAGAATAAAAAAGGCATTTCAGTGTTCAAGTATTGAGAATTTATAGTGTTACTCTTTTATATTCTGTTAAAAAGAGAGGATGAAAAACAAGACATTTAATTCACGTCAGTCATTTGTTAAAGTTAATGTCGAGAAATTTTACAAGAAAACAAAAATAATTGCTTCCAAAAAACAGCTAGACAGCCTATACCTATCTTAACATAACCGTCATCAAAATAATCACAAAAAATTGAAGGGGTCAGAATAAAATATAATGTAAAATGTACATTCATGACTTTGATACATTAAGGATATCGTGGTATTGTCAAAATAAATTTTGTTGACGATTAAAAAAAATCACGAAGGATTTGCTTAATTAAAAGTGTATGGCACATATATAATAAAAAGATTCATTAAAATTAGGAAGACTGACATCTAAATCAAAGACACCAAGAAAAACACTGACAAACATCAAATTAATTACTATATCAGTAAATTTGGTAGAAAAGTAAATTGATTATCTGCTAAGTTTCCAAAATTCTTTAAAATCAAACAAAAAAGTGAGATCTACGAGAAAATCTAAGGGAAAGTTTGAATTCGTCCTCCGCTCCTCAACATAAGATATACAATATAAAAATCAAACCATAATTAGTTAAAAGATCACTACTAAATATATATTTATCAAATAAAGGACAACTGAAAAATTAGGACAATTTTGCTAAGTGGTTATGACGTCACGTAATACTTAACCTATTTATTTCAAAGGTAAAAAACATTAATTACTTTTTATTCATTGGCTAATACTTAGCCAGTACTCATTACTTCCTGGTCTTGAGAAATACACATGTTTACTTCTGTAATTTACACATTGATTGACATATCAAATATATGTATTGAATATTTGTTCAGGTGAAACACTCTTGGCTCATAATGGCCGTGAAGATTTAAATATGGTATAAAGACAATACACGTCTTCAATGAATAATTTCTGAATGGAGTAAGTGACCTGTAATATGATTTGAAGACTAAACTTTAAAATACGTATCAAGACCAGGAAGTATTATTTTTGTTTCGGTTTTATTTGATTTCCAAATTTTTTTGTGAGTGTTTTTATTTTCTCTTCTTCTTATTTTTTTTCTTTTTGTAAAACGAAATTGTATTTAGCTGCCTAGTGGAGTTCGAACTCATAGTTAATTATTAAAATTATCATTGCTGCAAAGTTCTTTAGGACAAACTATGAGTGAATTTTGTTTCTGTGTCCTACTGATGTGAAGGAATTGGGTATCTATATTGTATTTTATCGTTGATCTTTAAGAAAAACATGTAATGATAAAATGTGGCCTAGGTAATTACTAATATTATTGTGTTTTAGCGTTGATTTCAAGGAGAAACATGTATTTATAAAACTTAGACTAGGCTACTTATATTATTGTTTAAGTGTGAAGCTTCAGGAGAAACATCGATTTATAACATACTGTCTAGGTTACTTTCTGACAAATTGACCTTATTGTGCGTTAAAGGACCAACGATAAGGAATAAAGCATATTTTCATAAATCTATTAAGTTCTATCCATGACTGAAAAGATATGACACCTGATCCTGACTGGCAAACAACTGATATTTACCCCGAAATGACACCTGATCCTGACTGGCAGACAACTGATATTTACAACTTGAAGCCACCTGATCCTGACAGGCAGACAACTGATATTTACCACTTGATGACACCTGATCCTGACTGGCAGACAACTGATATTTACCACTTGATGACATCTGATCCTGACTGGCAGACAACTGTTATTTACCACGTAATGACACCTGATCCTGACTGGCAGACAACTGATATTTACCACGTGATGACACCTGATCCGGACTGACAGACGGTTAACATTTACAACGTAATGACACCTGATTCTAACTGATAGACGAATGACACTTGCCACGTGATGACACTTGATCCGGACTGACAGACGGTTAACATTAACAACTTGGTGACACTAGATTCGGACTGACAGACGACTAACGTTTACAACGTGGTGACACCTGATCCGGACTTACAGACGACCAACATTAAGCACGTGGTGACACGTGATCCTGACTAACAGAAGACTAACATTTATAACGTGGTGACACCTGATCCGGACTGACAGACGACCAACATTAAGCACGTGGTGACACGTGATCCTGACTAACAGAAGACTAGCATTTACTACGTGGTGACACCTGATCCGAACTGTCAGACAGCTAATATTTACAACGTAATGACACCTGCTTCTGACTGACAGGCGACTTTCACTTGCCATGAGAATGACACCTGGTCTGGCCTGACAGACGGTTAACATAAACAACTTGGTGACACCTGATCTGGACTGTCAGAGAGCCAACATTTACAACGTGGTAACACCTAATCCGGACTGACAGACGACTAACATTTACCACGTGGTGACACCTGATCCGGACTGACAGACAACTAACATTAATCGCGTGGTGACACCTTATCCGGACTAACAGACGACTAACATAATCACGTGGTGACACCTGATCGGGACTGGCAGACGACTAACATTAATCGCGTGGTAACACCTGATCCGGACTGACAGACGACTCACATTTACAACGTGGTGACACCTGATCCGGACTGACAGACGACTAACATTAATCGCGTGGTGACACCTGATCCGGACTGACAGACGACTTACATTAATCACGTGGTGACACCTTATCCTGACTAACAGACGACTAACATAATCACGTGGTGACACCTGATCCGGACTGACAGACGACTCACATTTACAACGTGGTGACACCTGATCCGGACTGACAGACGACTTACATTAATCACGTGGTGACCCCTGATCTGGACTGACAGACGACTTACATTAATCAAGTGGTGACACCTGATCCTGACTAACAAACGATTAACATTTACCACGTGTCCAGTAAATCTCAAGAACGTGAAGAAAATAGACGCAAAAACACACAACAAAAGTATCCTTCACCTATCAGAACTGAATGATGCAAGACAAACATTCAAAAGTGTGTTTCAGCAAAGAACTTGGAACTTAACCTTCGGATTATCGATGAACAAATATCTATAACCAATTTAACTAAAAACTGAATGTTGGTCCAGTATAATTTTTTAGTTTTTCATTTTTTGCTCCTTGTTTGTAGCTTTAATCTCCGGAACCAAAAAATCGTTTTACCACGCACATATTGCACTGAAGATCAATCTAGTCGTATTGTATACGGACAATTTATAAGTTTATAAATAATTCAATAGGACAGACAATAAGTTGAAAACCACTAAGTAGACACATTAGAGGTTCATTTTAGCAAAGAGGACTAGATGCACCCAGAAAACTGCGATCGCAGAATGACAACGACACATGTTAAACTTAGGTAAGTATAGGTAAAATGAAGTGCAATTTCAGTCCCGGTGAACAAATTATATCTGTTATATATGCTAGAGTATAATCATTTGAGTTGAGAAAGAAAGAGGGAGGTAGTCAGGAAGGAAGGAAGGATTGGAAAAATCAAAGGGTATAAGCAACACATACAGACCAGTGTTAAGGAAGAGAGGAAGGAAGCAAGCAATTAAGAGGGACAGGAAGGAAGGACAGAAGCAAACAACGATGGGAGGCAAGAAGGAACATACAAACATGAAATAAATATTACACACCTTGAGCACAGTAGTAGTATAAAACCATGTAGTTGGTCCTGGCTTTGTAGGTTGACGTGTCACATGGTGTCACACTCCATGCGACACCTGTTGACGTGCACGATTGTCTCCCCTGACAGTCGTCGTAGAAGTTCTGTTCACTGACACCAGTGTATCGAACACTACAGTCTGTTGAATTGTATTCACAGCAGTCATCTGGTACTCCCGTTTGGAACACGGTTTCTGGACATTCAGTCATACTTAATGGCTTGGCGTATGTATACACAGAATCTATAACAATGACCTCTGAAGAACTACATTGCGGTTGAACTCTGTTTTCAAATAAGATCCCATAGCACGCAGAATCTGATTTGAGATCCAAGGACGAGTAAACAGGTACTGAAAATAAAAGACAAACAAGTATTAGCTTCCCAAAAGCTAGGTGTGGCCACGCAACAGCTTACTCATAGTCTGCAATATTATGATTATACAGCAGAGCTACACTTGTTCTTTGGAAGACTATCAATCATGTGATTTGTTCTTTACAATGCTAAATATGCTAATTATGGTGGGGCATTTAAATAAAAACAATATTTTCTTTCTGTTGAAATCTAGTTATTGATAATTCTCTTTCCACGGGAACATTTGTTACAGTTATGGTTAAAATCTAATTTCAATTTTGCAAAAATGATGACAAATCTGCTTTCTGACAAGTTTATGTGTAGTGCTTTGGCCATTTAACGCAATAAAAATTATCACGTATGCACCTTTTTGTAATGTGTGTGTTGTTTCATAGTCAAAAGTAAGATACATTTTCATGCTTTTGAATTCTACTCTTTAAAAAGTAATTTGTAATAAAATCTTATTGATAAAGATCTGCCATAACTTGTTTATAATATAAGTTACTCTAACGTGTAATAAATTACTGAGTATACAGTCCTGGTTGTTGCTTTCAAAAACTCATCTTTCTCGACAACATGCAAGTTAATTTTCAAGTCATTGTTTTTGTTGATGTAAAAATATTGTCATACATGAAAAAAAAAAAAAAAAAAAGTAATGAAAGAATATCATTTCTTCAAATAAAAAAATACCAAAAAATAATAATAAAGGTGAAATTGATAATTAGAAATCCGACGGATGAAATGCTGATATTGTCGTCACGTTTTGACTTCATTACAAATTATTTTTGGCAGTAATTCGTGATGGTCATTCTTGTCTTGGCAAAGCCGTAGAACATGTTTATTAGTCCTCAAAATCTTGTAAAGTGCTGCTGCTGAAAGAAAAAACGTACGCGATTTCTACCAAGAAATGATAATCTTTAAGAGACATACTGTCTGATTCTTTTATTAGAAGTAATCACACTACATTTGCATTTTGAAAATTTACAATTTAGATGCGTACATTTACAACAGACTTGCAAGTTTGTTACAATCTGCTATCTTAACAGTAAAAATAAACAAATAAGTGAGATGCTTGCACCAGAAGAAACAGTTGTTTTATCGTGAGAACGAGAGGACTAGGCGAGGGCATACAATAAATAAGCCGAGACATTAAAAAAAAAAATTATTAAAAATGAATAGAACTTTGATTTCTACTGTAAAACCTTGTGGGTATTTTTATTTTATATAGAGAGATATATTTTTGGAGGGAGACAGAAGATGAGGGTTGGGGGAAAGGAGGAGAGGTGCGAGAGAAGGGAGGAGAGGGGCGAGGGAAGGGAGAAGACTGCCTCCTGTCCGCCCCCGCCATTATAGCTGTAAGCCGATCGATTGGCGCGAAAAAAGCAAGATTTAAAGCTAACAGACAGTCCTCGAGCACCTATGATCGCATTTTAAAAAGTAAACACAATTATTTATTTATTGTGCTGATTATCTCTTTCAAATTTAAAACGTGAATTTACCAATAGGTTGCGGTAGAATAGCACCAGTGACTTTAGTCTGGAGAACATATGTGCTTACTACTACTTAACATACAAATATTGGTTAATAAAGGTTTTACTATAAATGGTATTGTCATGAAAAATAGTACATATTTTCACAGATGAACTTTCATTTCGATTTTGGATACGGCATTTTTAAGATGTACAAACTGCTAAAAATAACAGATTTTACTGTAAATGGACCTGTTATGAAAAAAGCATATTTTGTCACCGTCAAACTCAATTTATGATATATTTTTTTCCTTCAAATTTATCAGATCATGTATCTATAAAACACATAATTTCAGAAGTTTGTGAATAGAAAACATTGCTTATATGTGAACACAGTATGCAATACTATTTACAGATTGAATAGTCAAGCTCATACAATAATGGAACAATATGGGAACAGGCAACATAGACACAACATTGAATTTAAATTCATGTATACTCCATAACTATACAACTCAGGTATAATGAATGGCGTTAGATGAAAAACCTATTTGTTGCGTCACGCTGTTTACATGTACTACACTGATTATCCAAATATTCCTTAACAAAAAGTAGCTCTCGATTGACGCTTTATATACAAAATTGATATATATATGTGGAGATCAAGTTACGAGGTTTGATTTTAAATTGCGTAATTTGTCATGTCTTTTTCAAAACAGATCTATAATTGAAGTGTTTTGCTTAAATCTAATTCTAGACAAACTATAATGGCAGACATGAATTGAAATATAGTTAAACACAATTGTTTTATTTGCCCTATTCACTTTTTCATTAACACTATGTAAAGTACGCAGTTTCACACATGATTTCTATATTGTACAATGCCATAGTATTAACGCTGTAAAGGGCGAATATGTTTATGTTTGTTTAATAAATATAAATAAAGTTAAACTATTTGTCAAAGTTTTGTTCTACTAACTCTCTGTATATGAATGGAGTTGTCTTATCAAATATAACTATATACAACATTAAAACGTTACAGGTAATATTTGGAAATGGAAAATTAAACCAGGAGAATGTTATTAAAACGGAAGACGGCAACAATTGAAAAGGGATAGAATTATTCAAATCAAATATAGCACAAAAGTGATGATGATTTGAAACAGAAGTCGGAAATGCGATTGGTAATGACGACGTACGACGTACGGAATTTGTATTGGAAATTCCACCTTTGGCCCTTGGTCCAGATGGATAAAAAGCCAGACTGTCAAGATAGAAAAAGGTTTTAAATATGTATATATTCTTTCAGTTGTAGGCAATTATATTATATATACACCATTCACTACTGGGTAACAGGTGTTTATAATCTTCCTAGTATCTGTCTCAGGTATTAATAATTCCATTATATAGATATTACCTAATACACATTAGGCAATGTATGTTAAAATTCTCAGGCATTATGTAAAATGACAAAAGATTTTCTTGTCATATTAGGCATTTTGTAAAAAGACATAATTGTTATTCATTTAATATACATAAATAGTAATTAAGTATACAAATTAACTGTAACATATTTCCATTTTATATAATAATATTCGTCCGTGTGTTTATTGTTTAGCTAGAAATTCAATAAGTACATGTACATGTATACTTGTTTGTTCAATAACGATTCTTAACGTCACTTCCAGAGTATTCCACCGTGACAAACATGTATACATGTACTGAATTTTTAGTGTATTGTAGGCGAACATAAAACATTGGATTTCGTTGATGACACTTTCAATTCATACCCTGTGTACATTAGACTATAAACGTGTTTTGTTAAGATTTTCTAGGCCGAAAAACCATAAGCAACTATTCTCCGAGATTCCTTTGCTGATCAAATTAACAAAAATTGAGGAACCTGAAAACATCGTGTTGAGTTATTCTTCAAACAAAATATTAAGAATTAAACATATATAACATATTTTGAATATATTGGAATAATGTACATGTCCAATTCGGACATTTATTGAATATTTAAATCCTAATTGTACTTACCAAAGACGGACAAAAGTATCATAAACAAACTTTTAACAAACATGATCGGTCCTTTTTATCGTCTTAAGATGGTCCTTCAATAACAATAACTTTGTACAAATAGTGTGATGCTTTATCCATACTTGAAGTTCGAAAAAAGTTTAAATATCAACAGCTCTGCGACTAGATAGCTAAATAATAGTGTGCAAACTTTAATGACTAATTTACAGTTACGTTTTGTTATTTAAACTACAGTTTGTTCATTTTAACTGGTTTAAATTACCAAAGTGTTATAAATTTCGTAAGCGCTATAAGTAATACATTTGATACAACTATTGCTGTTAGGACTCTTGCATTCAATCATGTAACATGTATTTGAACATATCTTTAATGGTATAGTTGTACTTAACATAAAATTTAACTTTTTTCTTTATTCTAATGATGTTTTAATTTATCAGTTATGTCATATTTTGAAATCACGTCTCTTCAAGGCATTTCAGTTCAGTTCAACAAAAACAAATCTTATGTTTTTCTGTTTATTTGGCTGCTAGCACCAAAACTAGAATTAATACCATGAGAGTTAACACTACGGGTGCTACTTTCACATTGCCCCGAAGATTACCAAACCGGCCAGTTAGTATAAGAATAGCTTTTTTTTTTCTTTCGAGAAAGATATTAAAGACGTTTAACATTTACGTAAATATAAAAATTATATTTCAATTTCTTAACCTGCATTTAAAAAATAAACTTTTACAGATTATCTAGATTGAAAGAGTGACCTTTCTCATTTAATTGAAATTAATTTGATATTTAATAAATACAAATAAAAAAACATTTCCAGTAAATTCCGAAGAAAGTCGGAAATAATGTAATGAAAAAAATGCTTTAAACTGACGTTGACGGATCAAACTGACTGGACTATAGAGTAAATAATTACAACGCATTAAATAAACAGCTTCCTTGTTAGACTTGGTTGTGTATTGGGTATTGTCATTCAATACATATGGAATATTGTCTTTTAAAATATATTGTGTCTCTTGGTCGATATATCGTGGGTAAGATTATATAGACTGCAATCTTTATATATATCAATATAGACATTATTGACATGTCTCAGTGCAGGAATATACGGAATCTTGGTATATACACATATATTCTTTTTGTATATTATCTGACATTTACACTGTGTAATAATAAGAATGCTGTGTACACTTACTAAATCAATAAAGCACTTATTTGAACGCGTTCTCAACAAAACTTTAACAAAATTGTTTTGTGTAAGTTACATTTAATGATTTCCAAGTATACATATAATATATGTGACAAAAGTATTTGAAAACAGGAAAACCTATATTAGATCATTGACTATAAAATATATTATAAGTATTGCATAGCTAACTATATATCAAACGAACTATCACACCTACAATGTAGACACATACACTCCACACCTCCAAAATTCGCGTTTTATGCCTATTTGAAAGAATCGAAATTCTATCGGCGTGTAATTCAAAATTGCATACTGAAACAGGCCAACAAAATATAACATCTAAACAATTTTAAAATTACAAGTTAGAAATTGTCCTTTAGTTGAGTTTCTTATGTGCAAATATCACCCGTATGATAATATGAACATACCACTGTAAAAATGTTAATATATGATAAATAAGTAAATACTCTCTCTCTCTCTCCCTCTCTCTCTCTCTCTCTCTCTCTCATATTAGGATTCTAAAGTTTAAATAATTGTTCCTATCATATTGTATATGTTCAATATTGTTTTTGGATATGAATATAATTGTTGTATGTATGTATATGTATATGTATATGTGTATGCATGTATGTATATGTTTATGTATAAATTAATATTGTATAACTGCCAAGGCCATAAATATATTTGTAACTATATGTTGGGAGTGGGCGTCATTAACGTTGTAATAACTTGTGCCCAATCTATGGAACGCCAGAGCTGTCTTAGGAGATCATTAATAATTATATTCGATGCTTTCGTCTTTATATTCGGTACATATGTCTTTATATGCTGTAGTTATATCATTATATTCGGTGGATATGTCTTTATATGCGGTGGA
The DNA here is from genome assembly GCA_032359645.1 of Pododesmus macrochisma. NCBI lineage: Eukaryota > Metazoa > Mollusca > Bivalvia > Pectinida > Anomiidae > Pododesmus > Pododesmus macrochisma. The sequence goes on from JAUMGZ010104886.1 coordinate 17,290, forward strand.
TGTATTCTTATATGCGGTAGATTTTGCTTTATATTCGGTGCTTTTGTGATTATATGCGGTAGTTATGTCTTTATATTCGGTAGTTCTTTCATTATATTCGGTGCTTTTTACTTTAGATTCGGTAGTTCTTTCATTATATTCGGTGCTTTTTGCTTTTTATTCGGTAGCTCATTCATTATATTCGGTGCAAACTTCTTTATATTCGGTAGCTCATTCATTATATTCGGTGCAAACTTCTTTATATTCGGTAGTCAAATATAAACTTGATATGCTGTGCAAACTTCTTTATACGCTGTGCAAAACTTCTTTATATGCTGTACAAACTTCTTTATATCATGTGCAAACTTATTTATGATGATGATCAGACCCGGAACTT
>JAUMGZ010104997.1:0-17660 GCA_032359645.1 Pododesmus macrochisma
TTTGTTCAAGGCGTGACCCTAGGATCAAAAGTATTCAAATGCCAATCCAGATGGACGTTAAGGCCCAATGGGCCTCTTGTTTTTAAGTCACACATACTATACAGTGTATGTCATAGATTGTTTATCAGTTAAATTCTATGATATAAACAATAATCATTCTGTCATAGCTAGAATCTGCTACAAACATTTTGTGGTATTCTGACTTCATCTTTATAATCTGGCATTACACTTCAGTTCCTACAGACATATTCCAATATTAGTGTCTTTATTACTGAATAGTCCACTAGACCTACACTGCATGTTCTGTAGACCACATTATAGAAATATGACCTGTACATGTATATAAATTTCACTTAGAACATCGTCCAGTGTGCTTAGTTTTCTCACTCTCGAGTGATGCACATTTTGTTGCTGTTGTTGTATGTGTACATTGTTGTCCTGATTAAATGTTTTATGTCCCTTCAAATAACATGTATATAAAATGTATTATGCAACCAACACTTTTACTTTACAGGAATTATGAAACATTAACAAATAATAATTCTGTTAAGGTTACCTTTGAAAATTAATTTGTAGCACTTTAATTATAGAATGTAGTGAAGGTAAATATCTATAGTAAACAATGCATGTGTAAAGCTAGTTTATATGCTTTTATATATCAATTTTGACATTTACATGTTGTATATATTTATGTATATTGTTACTACAGTGTAAGACATATTGATGACATTTAACACCAATGACTTTATATTGTAGACAAGCGGGGGTGGTAAATCTTCACAGGAGATTATAGAGGAGCTAGCCAGTGATATCCTCACTAAGATCCCCCCAGACTTCAACCTTGAGGAGGTCAAGGTATGTAGCTCTGACAAATATTTAACTTTAATTTATATCCATTATTACAAATCCAGGATCTAACTTCAAAATTATGTAGAAATTAAACAGAAATAAATCTTAAGTTTCAATCTTACTGCATTAATTATGAACAGCATGACATAACAGTTAGTAGAGGTATGTAGACTGGTTTTTTCCCTTTCTTTAGCTGCTCTGTGCTTCCCAACAAAAAAGAGAAATGAACAAACAATCGAGTGAATCTGTTACTCTCCATCAATCTTTGGCTGTACTATGGCTGGTGATATGTGTCAACACCACACATTTCTTTGCCGAAAGATGACACTTCACTCAGTGTAGTGTACATTGGATACAAAAAAAGTGCTATTTATAGAAATGATGACCTTTGAAGAATGCACGTAAAATTCTTAAGCTTGTATGAACATCTATTATGTTGAGCATTGGTTAATGTTCATTGTCAATAAGATTTATAGTCTAAGGTAGACTTTACTCATACAAAATTTGTCCATTGTCCTTCCATCCTTCTTGGAAAATTTATTCAAGGCATGACCCTGGGGCAAAACAAGTTCTGCATTTCGGGGTCGAAGTTCAACACAAAACATATAGCAAATATGTTAAACTTTTCACATTTTCATCTGCTTGTCTAACTCTACTGGACCGATTCCTTTTTGAAACTTGGTACATGTCATCCTTAGAGGAAGGGAGTTCAGATTTGTTCAAATGCAGAGGCTTGGCCCCTAGGGGGTGACACTTTTGGGGCCCAAATTGGGAAAAAGTTGACAAAATTTCAAAAATCTTATGAATTAGAAGACCTAGTGCTTAATGCTTTGGTTTGTAGTAACTTTAGGGCACAGAGAAACAACTTTGTTCAAGGCATAACCCATGGGTCAAAAGTATTCAAATTCCAAAAATCAACATACAGGCCTATTTAATCCTGATAAAAGTTAAGGCCCAATGGGCCTCTTATTACATTATAGTATACATTTGAAATTTCTAAAAGTAGTTCCAATGGCAGTTTCTGTTTTACAGACGAGATGAAGTATACAGAAACGGCTAAAGTTGCAATTAATGGTAAACAAAAGGGAGAGGACTATATTATTATTTGTTGTGTATTGTTTATGCAGACTGGTCCCCTCCCTTTGTTGAGCATCATTGTGTTTCACTACAGAAATGAAAAGCGAACATTGGGAGAGGACCAGTCTATTACTTGTGGTGTATTATATTTGTGATGTATTTTGTGGCATATTTTTTCACAGAACAAGTATCCTGTGAGATATGAAGAGTCTATGAACACAGTTCTAGTTCAGGAGCTGATACGATTTAACCGACTGACCCAGGTGGTCAGACAGAGTCTGATAGATATACGCAAAGCCATCAAGGGTCTGGTACTCATGTCCACCGAGCTAGAGGATGTGTTCGACAGTATGATGGTTGGAAAGGTGAGTTAATCATAATGTACTATAGTACAATGGTTAAGGGAATTGTGTTGTAATGAGGCAATGACGGATAAGTATAGGATCTTGTATACATTCTCTAGTCTTACACGTTAGCAACAAAAAAGTGTTTTGTCAAAAGTAAATGCAACCATATTTCTGATATATTAATATAAACAAACCTGCAAACTTAAAATGGACCACCAATAAATATAATACCTAAAAGAGACACAATCTCAATTATATGTGTGAGAGGAATTCTGAGGGATCTAAGATTGTAGGGCTACCCACTAGTTACAAATCAGTTATATATTGAGAGGATTGAGGAACTCTGGGGATCTAAGATTGTAGGGCTAGTTACAAATCAGTTATATATTGAGAGGATTGAGGAACTCTGGGGGATCTAAGATTGTAGGGCTAGTTACAAATCAGTTATATATTGAGAGGATCGAGGAACTTTGAGGGATCTTAGATTGTAGGGCTAGTTACAGTTCAGTTATATTTTGAGAGGATTGAGGAACTTTGAGGGATCTAAGATTGTAGGGCTAGTTACAAATCAGTTATATATTGAGAGGATCGAGGAACTTTGAGGGATCTAAGATTGTAGGGCTTGTTACAAATCAGTTATATATTGAGAGGATCCTGTCAAGACTACTGTGAACAATAAATAGTTTTATCTGTATTTCAAAATATATTTCAAAATATAAATACAAAAAATGTAAAAGAGAACATTTGATTGAAACAAATGAATATGTTATGTTATGTTGTACTATCTTTATTGTGACCAACATCATTTTTAGGTTCCCGCCATGTGGGCAGCCAAATCTTACCCTTCACTTAAACCACTGGGCAGTTACGTTACTGACCTTCTTACAAGGCTCAACTTCTTTAAGGTAAGACTTTCAATGAAGATTACTCAGGAGACATAACATAATGAAGTATATTGTAATATCCTGTTAAACATCTTTTGTCACATTTAAAATGCCACATAATCTCCATTACTGGGCAAGTTTGGAATTGTTTGTTATTTGCTGAGCATATATATGGTTTAACTTTCCACCACCTGTAAGATTTTACTATGTTTTAGGAATGGATCTTTGAGGGAGCACCTCCAGTGTTTTGGATCTCTGGATTCTACTTCACACAGTCTTTCCTGACCGGAGTTCTACAGAACTACTCCAGGAAGTACAAAACTCCCATAGATTATCTTGGATTTGAATTTGAAGTGACCAGAATAGAAACCACTATGAGTAGTAAACCAGTAAGTATAAAAGGTATTAGGTCTGTCTAGGTTCAAGATGAATGGTTCAAAAACTTATGATATTGCTTAGTCAGATGAATCTTTGACATTATCTAATGACAAACTGTATTGTTGGACCTTCACTCTAGCACAGTGGTAGGAGCATTCACTTGGTGGGTGGAATGTCTTGGAATTGATCCCCGCGGCATCACACCTAAGTTGTTAGGTAATCTTCACTCTGCTTAACGCTCAGCATTTCTTGGTTGGAGAGGGACTGGGTGGCTATAGTGTCAGTATTTGGTGACTGAGTGAAGTATCACGTCAGTGTTTCTGCATTAAGTGAGACAGCAATGTAACATTGTGATTAGTGCACACCATACTTGCCAACTTTTTGAAATTTTCATGGGGGAGAAAATGCGTAGCCAAATTTTTAAATGTCTTTAATAACAATGCCCTATATGACAAAATGAAAGTGTAAACTGCCTCATTTCAGCAGTCCTGTGCAATGCACTAAGTAAAAAGAAGTTGAAAAGCAAGGTTTAGGAATTATACTGATGTCAAAAGTGAAAATTGTGTATGAAAAATAGGGAGACTCCCTCCTAAATAGGGAGAGTTGGCAACTATGGAAAAATACAATCAATAAACATTAAATCTGAAATGGCAGAAAAACATAAATCACAACTGCATGGAATTCTGGATATGTCTTCAATATTAGATCCAGACAAGCAGCAAAACAAGGAGGGGGAGAAGAATTGACCCCCCCCCCCCCAAAAAAAAAACCACCCAAAGAAGCATAACAAATTTCAATTAGGAAGCAATTTCCATTCTTATAATAAACTACTTCAATTTAATTACTAACAAGCACTAGAAATTAGAGAAGGAGATTTCAAGCTAACTTTTCATTTCACTGCAAACATAAAATTGTAACACACCATTATTTTTATTAGGTTATCAGTGCAATACATGTACAATAGAGACACCAGCATCTTAATGGAATGTCTTGTAATTGTCATCATGAGATCTATATGGGCCTGTATTACTCCCCTTGTCTTAATGACAGCATCTCCCTGATGTTTCCCACTCTGTCAATGTGTGATTGTAATTGGAGTATAATGACAAACTGTCCTACTCAGTTGTGTTGTAGAATGACCTTGACATTGAAGCTTGATTAACTACTAGGAAACCATTACACTAATTAACAATACGATTATTCTTGATGTAAATATTTTTTTTAAGAGTTTGTTACTCTTAGATGAACTTAATCAGGAACCTGCATTCATTACTCATTCCTATCAGATCATCAGTTAAATTTGTATAAACGATGCCTCACGTTGCAGCAAATGTCATACCTAATACTGCTGCACCATTATACAATATTAAAACCAGATACTTAAATCACAAGTGTAGCCTTTTGGTTGTCTTTGAATTTACCAGACCCCTGAACTTTTTACACATATAATCTTTGTGTTCCTGTAATGGCTGATATATTTTGTTTTTTAACACTTTTTATTGTCAACTTTAAGTATATATATAGTCTATGTTATATACATGTAGTAGATATTACAAATGACATATGGGACTTCCTGTCTCAGTAAAGACGCTCAATGACATACTGTCATGATACAGTTGGACCTGTTGCAATATATCAGAGCATTCATTGTTACATCTTATGCAGTATCCTGATACATGTAAATTACATTTTAAAATTATCAACCGCTCACTCATTCCTCAAATATAAGATTTATGATTTTGTAACAATAACTATGGATTGAGTCTAGTCTCATGACTCTGACTGATTTAGTCAGATATTTGTCAAGTTTTATACAAACCTAGTTTTTCATTTGTATCTTCATTGTATTTTACAGATTCCGCACAGGACCCGGAGTGATTCCAGAAAAAGTGCCTAAAGACGCCAAAAATGTTGTGCTCGTTTTAAATGGGAGAGAAAAATCTAAAAAGAACTTTGCAAGAAAATGGTTGGATTGTCTCAATTCCTTACCCGTGTTAGAAAATGTAGGTCTTGTGTTGCTAGGTGATGAACATTGTTCTAATGATTGGATCAAAGATTTCATGGAGATTCAAGGAGGGAGGGTGAAGTTTACATTCCTGACGTATGACAGTAGTGATATTGACTCAAAAAACTTTTATCAGTGGCCTCTAGGTGTTGCTACGTAAGTCAAAAATATTTATAAAATGGAGTCTTAAAACTGTTGATCTACTACTTAATGTACAGAGTTTGTAAACATCCCTTTTAAACAACTAGGCACATTTAAATAAATTTTATGTATGTATTTTTGAGGGGTATGTAGATGTGCCTTTTGATAGTTTTATTGTATTATAAAAACTTACCGCCAAGCCACATTGGTATTGTTAATACAGAGATATAAACCAATAATTGTTTATATTCTTAAATTTGTTTTCATTTAAATTATCTGGTTAAGAAATTAATTATTTATAAAATTCATTATATGTTTTATTAGGTTTCCTCAAAACTATCCTTAAAGGTGGTTTGGAATAGACAAATGCAAATACTCATTTGTATAAAGATTTTTTCCTCATTTAAAAATGTAAATTATTGAGTTATCTTTCTTTATTTTGCAGATATCGAGACTTTCCTAAAGTCAATAGTGCATACCTGCCAACAACTATCCGTAGAAAATATTTGTGTAATTTTCTTGGAACTATTTATAAAAACTCTTCAAGGGAGACACTTTTAAATGTACTCAATAACAGCTCTCTTGGTACTTCCTGTTTTATAAAAGCAAGACACAGGTAAGATAAATATTTGTAGAATTAAATGATAAGAAAATTTGAAGACTAACATTCTTTTCCAGGTGACAGATAAAGAATAGTTATGTAATGACATGACACATGCTTACAATATTTAATATTAATCCAAAAATATTGATTGAACTGACTCATTTTATGATAACTACATGTACATTCCAAGATAACAAATTATGTTTACATTACTGATATATGAGAAAACTTATATTGCACTACCACAAACCCCAATGTCACAAAACTGCTTTTAGATACTTCCTTGTCAATATTAAAGTTGACTTACTGTAGGTAAAATGTAACCAAGTTCTTTATTGTGTCATTCTTACTGTATATTGTCATTGTGACTGCAGAATAAAATTCAAGTGAGAAAATGTTATGAAAGTCACTCTGAATTTGCGTCTTTTAATATACTATTAGATGCCTAATATAACCAAAAATGTGTTGTAAAGACAGAAGTTAAACAAGCAATTGATCATTGCCTGCAATAACTCATTAATGCTTGATATGGTACGTTGCAAGTTTCATCCTATTGTGTAGGAAGGGAGGCAACTCTATTACTTTCATGATTTTGTAGTGTTGACAGCTAAATTTCAACTTGGACATTACTCAATATTTTTTGTTGTGAAAAGAGGCTAGTAACATATCCTTATTATACAATACAAAGACAATCAAACAAAGCTAATTTCAATTTCACTTTCAGATGGTTACCACAGGAAACCGACCAAACAAGAGACCAGTACCTTAAAGCATTGGTAGATAGTGATCTGACACTGAACCCTGTAGGCATAAACACTGAGTGTTACAGAATCTATGAGGCCATGTCATACGGCTCAGTACCAGTCGTCGAGGATGTTATGACACCAGGGAATTGTGGGAAATCTTCATCGTCATCTATCTATCCTCTACGAGTGCTCAAAGAAGAAAAAGCACCAATGATATATGTGAAAGATTGGAATGAATTAACTTTAATTTTAGAAAAAGAATCATTAATGTCTCAAGAAGATAAAGCCAAAAGAAGGAGAAATTTAATTCTTTGGTACGAAAGTTTTAAATCAAAGATGAGAGACAGATTTGTTAAAACCATTCAAGAAAAATTCTTCCACATTAAACGATAACCATATCTAGTCTAGCATTAAATTTCCAAATTTTCTTCTTCAAAATATTTATATACAAAGAATTGTGTTCTACATAAGATTTATGTTGGTTGTGTACACTTCGTCTGAAGTAAGAAACAGTGATGTTATTTAAGTTTTATTATACAGTAGTAAGTTTATTAAAGATACATGTAGATAAGTCACACAGAGAGACACACTGTTTTGTTTTAAATACCATTCTATAATATTATTTTTTTTATTTTTCTCCTTCTTAGAAAACGTTTGTTTCTCTAATGAATGTTTAGATCTATATTTTAATCTACTACTGTAATATTGTTTTTGTATCTTTAATTTTCTATAGATCTTCATTCTATCAAGTTATTGTATATCAATAAGGAAATTTTATTTGACTATTAACATTTTTGTATTGATACCATTCCCCTGATCAGAAAATATTTTCTAATACTATCAGTAAAAAATAAACCTGATAAACTTCTCTACTCTGCTAAAGCAAGTCAACCAGTGTGTTCCCCACGAAGACATTCATAAACCCTCTTCTCATACTGTATTAATAAGTTTGTGTACTGATCACATTACCTGTGATATAGTGTAGTGTATGTGCTGTTATCTTGATAGTGCTTAGTTGTAGTTATCTTATAAATTTTTTGGAACTCATAGGTTCTCTCTTTCTTTTTTCATTTCACTTATTCAGTATATTTATGAAAGACTTGTTCCCCTGTTTTATAATCAGTTTAAGCACTGATTTAACCTTAGAGTTAGTGTAGAAATACATTCATTGTGTTTAAATCATTGTAAATGTGTTTTCAAAATAAGATCTAGACTTTTTTATGAAGAGTTATCCCCCATTATAGAAATCAACTCGTTTCCAAACATCTTGTGTATCGAAATGCATTAGAAATTTTGAGTTGGAATTAAATTTTCAGAATTACATTACGACTTAAAGTGGATATTTTTTAAAGCTGCATTTTACATTTCTGAACAAAAGTTCATGCATTTTTGTAACAAATGAGTCCAGATTTAAGGTACAAATGTCTCATGCCTTTGTCTGAAGTTTGTTTTATTTCATTATTTATTTTGTGTTTAATCACATTTCCATTAGATGCAGCTTTCTGGTTTAAACCAAACTAAATATTTAGAAAAGTTTTATTTTCTTCAGAAATTGAATTGATACAAACATTTCTTTATGTATTACATAAGTTGTATATAAAGGATAGATGTTTTATTTACATGTGTTTGTATCTGAGATTATTGTGCTGGTTTATGTGACCAAACCATACAGTCACTGGTTGATACCATCTGTCTTTCAGATTCATTTGTCAAATATTGTTGTACAATATCATATCATGTATGCATTGTTAGCGTGTGTGTGTCATGTATGTCATTGTATGAATGTAGGAATATTTCAGAAGTTTTTTGTTTTCTTGATAATTACGTTGTATATCAGGTTAAACATATGTTTGGTTGACATGTAAATTCAGGAAGATTTGGTCTTAGTTTTATTATTCGGGTATCTGTGTACACTTTACAAGAACACTAGTATCACAAAGTTATAACCACTGAACTGCAATATTCTTAAATAAAGATGTGACACCAACCCACACACACACCCACACACACACAAACATCTAACTGCTGAGACTTAACGTGTGTATGTTTTGCCTATACATATTACTAGTCTAAATATCTCAGAGGGGATGATTATTTTGTCTCATTTCTTACAATTGTAACTTGTACATGATGTTAAATTCATTATATTGGTATTTTCATTTTATTTATGTAATATACTCCCTATTTTTCATGAAGTAGTTCTCTAGTAACAATAGATAATGGTACTATTTTTTATTGTAATAAAACACACAAACCTGATACCTTAGTATAATGATTCTTTATATTGTATTCGTTATAAGAACTTGTGTCTATCTAACAACACCTAGGTATTTTAATTTTTATGAAAAACACGAAACTTTTGTGCTGGTGCTGTTTCTAATTCAATACACTTAACAAACCATCCAGTGTAAAAACATCCAGTGTAAAAACAATCAGTAACTTGTACTTGACTTTATGTATTTCATATGAATGTACATATGTACTATTGTGAGAATCAAAGTTCATACAAAAGAAACGGTCTTGATAAGACAAATTGAACACTATGTTCTTAAATATTTTACCTACTAAATAATGATATTTAACCCTAGGACATTAGGACAAACAGCTTTTATAAAGTGTATAGTAGATAATGACATTGATCTGTGAATCTTTTACTCTAACATATAAACTTTATTATACAGGTTTTCATTATTGACATGATATTAATATTGGTGTTTTAATATTGTGTAATTTTCATTTGCGAGTCTCGCTATAAGTAGTTTAGTCAGTTTTTAGATCACCTTGAGCTGTGAAGGTGAGCTGTTTCTGATTATGCATCGTCTGTCGTCTGCCATCCATCCACCTGTAAACTTGTTATTGTATCTCCTTATAAATTATAAAAAGATAAGGTCAAAGAACCTTCATAGAATAACTCCTTATGACTTTCAAATGTTGAAGGAAAAATAATGTTGTTTGAAAAGTTCAAAACAACAAACCTTGCATTCTTCTTGAAAAGGTTGTTATCTCATTTTCTCCAGGTTGCAAAGTTGGAGGAGCATTGGGCCGTTTTCTTAAGTCTCATGTGTACTTAGCATTGTGCATGTTAAAATCTCAGACAAAAAACCATTTGAAGTTGGTCAATAGTGTAACTGTGGCCTTGAATTTTGATTTTAAAAAAAACTGCAGAATATCTTCAAAAAATGCAAGTGAACGTCAAGACCTTTCCAAGTACAGTATCTTGTTATCAATAGTGCATTACACACATATCAGAAAAAATGTCATCTTTAATGTACTAGTGTTGTGACTGTAATCAGATGTTGATGTCGATAAGGTGACTTTACAAAAACCACTCTTCATTCTTTATTCTTTGTACAGTTAAGTCTACGACTGGTAGTTAAACATGTTTATTATATTATTTTTACTCATGAAATATCAGAAATATATATAGAAAGTTTGACTTAATCAACAAGCTCAAGAAAGATTGTTAATTTGTATTACCGGTTATAGAACAATGTTTTGTTCAATTTCTATTTTAACTGTTCATCAGTAATTAATGGTATCTGACTGCAGGTTCCCTCAGTCATTTGTTATAAGGAACAAAGGTGCTAAACTTACCCGATTATTGTTATATTGTTGTTATGTTTTTAAAATTATTCAACTATACTGTACATTGCTTGATATACTTATTTGTTAAATGTATATCTGATACGGTACAGTCATGTTAATGATGACAATTTCATGTTCATGTATCAATAACAGCATTCTGTTATCATCAATAGTAGAATCTAGGTTTATTACCAATAACAGCATTCTGTAATTGTTGTCATCAAAAGTAGAATCTAGATTTAATATGGAAATAATAAAAGATTCAAAATTAAGTAATATATTTTAGGATTATTCATAGACAAGCAGTCCTTTCGGATAGAAAATACATATGTATAACAAAGTGGTATATAAATATACAAAATACTGATATATTAAAATCAAAACTTGTTGTGAATACATTTTATTTTAGTGTGTTACCCGTACACTTGTTTTATTGTGTTACGAGTTTTATATTTTAATTAGCACTTGTGTAAATACACACTGACCTCATATCATGCCTCTGTATAGCTTGTTGATTTTAGTTAAATATTTATTATTATTATTACATTCATTATAAATTGATCTTATTCACTAAGGTGCTTTAACAGATCATTTGTATGCTTTACATTCCTGTCATTGGTTGATCACATTCAGTGAAACACTTTTGTCATTGGACACACCTTTTTAAAATCGGATGATTTAAAACACAGATTTAATCCTATTCTCCTTGACAAAACATGTATGATTTTACTTGTGTACAGTAAAATAGATCAGTGTCTAACTTTATTGAGGCATTTAACTGAACTTTTCAGATTTTGTTTTGATCTTATTGAGAGTTCCCTCCCTTCAGCTGAACTTTTTTCTTTATTGTGAAAAAACAAAAATAACTTGATCAAAACTAACACAACTTTTTTGTCTGATCTAAAACAAGCACAAACTTTACTTGAAGAAAGATAGGAATGCTTGAAAAAAATTACAGTAGGAACGAAACATGTTTTGAATATATTTGATAACAGTTGAATATACATGTATTAGGAATAATATCTTTTATTTTAAAAACAGTTCTAACTAAGTTTTCAAACATTCAATTTTTAAATTAATTAGAAAGTTCTTAAGTATGATCTTTCTTTTTTAGATATTTCATAAATTCTTTTAACATCTAAATTAGTAAGTTGTATTTTAATTTCATGAAAGATATATAGACAAAGTGTTGATTTATAAAGCAGTAAGATCCTGCATGGTGTCCATGATTGTGTGAATTTTAATCCAGACATGATATGTGATAGTAGTTTAAGATAATGATTAAATATCAATGCAACATTACGTGTTTAAAAGGAAGAGATGTAAGTATGGTTGTATACATATATAGGGCTGTGTATTTGAAATTCAGGGTAAATAAATCTTGAAGTTTCTTCATCAGAACTTGGTATCATGTATTATTTCCATAGACAGTGTAAAAGGAAGACATATTTGTGTATTTATTGATTTGTAGATTTCTCTCCTCTAGAAATGAGTTTAGATAAATATCGCTATGAAAACATTTTAGAACATTGAAGACATTCTACAAGATCATATTTAAGATTTGCAAAAAATGAACATCTTGAGTTCTTAAAATTGTCTTCTTGAGAAGTAAAAAAATTCATACAACTGTAGATTTAAATGATAGTAAGCAGATTTGCTTTTTTAGTAATTTCTGCTTCTCTCAGATTGTTTTTTTGTAGTTGTTGAAATTTGAATAGAAATAATTTGAAAACTTAAAATAAATTATCTTTAATTGGCATCTTCCATTGAAACAAATTCTTTCCCAGTTTATGTTAATTTATTGCAGAATTAATTTTTTGTGTACAGTCATTTTCAATTATTTCATTTGTCTTTAACAATATAGAGAAAATACTTTTTTTAATTGTTTAAAAGTTCTCAATACAATAACATTTATAAAACCATTGTTTGTTCAAATAATACATGATATTACGGTTCAGTAAGAGAAGTTATTCACAGAGAAACTGTGTGTGTGTATTTGATAATAGAATGTATAAATTGTATGTTGACATGAATGACAACATTCCCTTGTTAGCGATTATCATATGTAATATTTACATTAGAATAAAACAAATTACAAGAAAATAAATTCTGTTTGTGTTTTTTTTTTTAGTTTTTAACTCTGCATGCACAGTGCTTTACTGTCATGGTGGCCATCTTGAAAATCTTGTTAACACTACTAATCCAGAATGGAAAGTGCTAGGAACACCAGACCTTCACTGTTAGACTGGGCAAACCTTGAAGATAGTCCTTCCTTCTGCCAAAGACTTGAAAACATATTAACGTTATTTTAAGTAGCTCATTTGTGGTCATTTTGAATTATTTCCACAAAATTTGTTTTAGTCCATCTGGACCGAAGTTCCCATTCAAATCACATCCGTTGTCCATCGTCTGTTGTTGTCGTCATTAACTTTTCACATTTTCGACTTCTTCTTCTAAACCACGACTCATTTTATTCCAAACTTGGTAGGAAGTATCCCTAGGGGAAGGGGAGTCAGATATGTTCAAAAGAAAGGGCTTGGCCCCCAGGGGGCACCACTATAGGTGATGTCATGTTATGCGTACATGTAGAGGTTACGCCTATCAGGTAGTTATAGATTATGCATAAAAATGAAATTAGACATGGTCTTCATCTGAGTATATATAAAGGAAATCTTGATGAATTTAATAACACATGGAAATAAAGGCAAATGTGTAAACTTGCATACATGTAACGTTTTTAAGAAATTTTGACGGGTAAAATATATACTTTTAATTGTATTTTTAGCAGTTTTGACAATATATTTGAAAGCAAGAACAAGCACAACACAAGCGTTACTTAAAACAAAAAAATTTCTTTCAAACGAAGCACCCAAACAGTAACTCGACATTAAACCAAATTAAAATTTGAAGAAAAAAATTAAAATCATTTCTCCTTGTAGTATATTTTAACAACCGACTTCAAAAGTCTTTCCTAGCAAAATGTTGGCCTTGATAGATTGATAAGCGTGCGACAGGTCTGTACATCCTGTCGCCATATACAAGTTCTCAACTGATACAAATGTACACTACATTTTATTAGTATGTTTGAATTTCGGCATTGGGAGGTCAATTACAAGAACAAAATAAAGACCGTGTTAATGGCTGAAGTTTGATCAGTTAGGCCCAAGGCTCGAAGCTAGAACTAATTAAGGTATTGGAGTAGAATGTTTTTGTATTCCTAAACAAGACATTGTGCGGTGACAATTTATCGTCAATCGTGATTTGTGTGCGACGTCCTTTTATAGAGAGGAACTCTGCCCCTAAACTGTGACAAACCAAATCAGAAAACAGCATTCGTTTGAGGGGCAGAGGATGCCTTACTGTTACGTAACTCGGTAAATGCTACATTTGGATCCTGCTTTTGTGACTCTAATTATATTGATTTTTCGTTGACCCCTGTTAGTGTTAGCGGCAAATTATGGTTTATGGAATTCTGGTTGGTGTGTACAGACAGAGCTCTGTCAGCAAGTCCTGCCCACTTCAGTCAAAGTCGGCCTATTTTTAGACAGTCTGTCGATGTGCATGAACTAATACACCGATAACATTGCCTAGCAAGCAAGTAGAGTGAGAAAGTGACCGGCAGCATTCAAGGTATTATTGCGTGCACTGTAAACCCCAATGAAACAAACAAACAAGTATTAGAGCTGGAGGTGTTTGTGTTTGTTGACTGATAAAGATTGAAGCCTAAAAATGTTCCTTTGATATTTGAACTGCATGGCTATAATAAATCCCGAATTGCCACTCAATTTTAGACTAAAATTAGTTTAATACTGCTTTACACATTGCAAATTATGAACATAGCACTTCATTTGTTTGTAACAATGACTATACATAACACATTTTCAGGTTATCGTATGATTTTATCTGTCTTATATATTAAACATTAACAATATGAACAATCCATAATTTGATAATGTGTACTTTGTACAGATTGTGAATGTCCTATGCATGTTCACCTCTGTCTTCACATACAAAATGGTAGGCAATGAGCACTAGAATCCACTTCCTTGAAGTAGACGGCAATGAGCACTAGAATCCACTTCCTTGAAGTAGACGGCAATGAGCACTAGAATCCACTTCCATGAAGTTGACGGGCAATGAGCACTAGAATCCACTTCCTTGAAGTAGACAGGCAATGAGCACTAGAATCCACTTCCTTGAAGTAGACGGGCAATGAGCACTAGAATCCACTTGCTTGAAGTAGACGGGCACCTAAAACTAGAATCTACTTTCCTGAAGTAGACAGGCAATGAGGAACTACAATCTGCTTTCCGGAAGTAGACAAGTTCAATGTGAGGTCTTTTTGTTTTTGCTCGTTTATAACACAACCACAATTGACAATTTTAAGCAACAGGATGTCAAACTTCCAGTGCAATGAGATTGGAATGTACAAATGTATGTTCATATTTCTGGAGAAAAATATTTCCTCAGACCTTATAACTTATTCTACATTTTTCCTACATATCATGTGTTTTAGAGTCAGAGATATCTCAAAAATTCTTTGACTTTCACAGGTAACCTCATAAAATCACACAAAGTAACACCCGTATTGTATCAGAAAGGTCATATTGATATCTGTTACTCAAGGTGATATCTGCCTTGAATCATATGAATCTCCTGTATGCCCTTGGACTTAAACTTAGCTCATGATCCTCACATGATGAGCAGGTAACTATAGCTACCCCCAAGACAACTTTCTGTCCACATATAGAATCCATATGCTGTTCAAGTTCTGTAAGACATCTGCCTGCTCCTCGAGTTCTGAAGTTCATCTGCTACTCAAGTTCTGAAATTCATCTGCTGCTCAAGTTCTGAAATTCATCTGCTGCTCAAGTTCTGAACTTCTTGAAGAGTGGATGTGAAGGACCCTTTGACCTTTTGAACTCTGTGTAAAGAGCATCATCAGCACCAGACATAGAGCTCATGCTTCCCACTTTCCTTGTCGTCTAAATTATTTTAATACATTTTAAATTAATTGAAATAAAATGTTTGAAAAAATTCTTCATAATATCTGTCACAAGAAAACTTATAAAGGATTCCACTGAGTGACATATCTCATCTTATGAATAATCATTTATATACCAAGTAATTCAAGATCGCTTAAAAACCATGAAATTTAAAATCTATCTCTGTATTGAAATACATATGCTGCAAAATATTCTTGGTATGCTAACATTTTGTTGTTGCTGTCAGTTTGTTTAGCACAAAGTTTTGAAACCAACAGTGAAACAGTAGCTCACAAACTACTGTATTAAAATGTTACCCAGAAAAAATGAATTTGATAAACTGTAAACATTCTTATATGAGAACAGTCATATTTTAGCACTACAGCCTATGCAAGACATGTTTGAGCAATCATAAATTAGTGTACGTTGGCCTGCATTAATGTTTTAAATCTATATGTTAAATATTAACGCTGTACATAAATTAGTGCTTTAATGTCAGCACAAATAGGCACTAAATTAAGACAACTGCTAAATTTGTATGTTTACAGTATAAAATTTGAGTGGTAAGTCCCCTTGTGTCCTTTTTCCAACAGAAATAAATGCCCTACATCTAAATAAATTTTTTATCAAGCTGTTGTCCTAATTATCACATACATAAAATGATAATACAAAAGTCACCATTATAAAATGGATTTTTATGACATAACTGAATCTTACATGTTGCAGACAGAGTAAAACAATGTAGAGTACCATTGCTAATACATGTAGTAAACTTACCACAACACCCCCTTCTCCCACAATTCTCTCCTCTTCAGCATCTTGGTCTGTAGCAGCTAGCACTTTCTGTAGAAGTTGAAGTTGTTCATCTCTTGTATGGTAAGCCAACTTTTCCTGTCAGCAGTAGAAAAAGACAATTTATATTAAAAAAAAGCTCAGCATATTTTAGGCAAGGAAGAAAGCTGGATTAACATTTTCCACCAATAAGTATAATATTTTGTGTTTGTTTAATTGGTGCTAACATACCTTTCAACACATGTCTAAGTCATATTGAGATGATATCTGCTTGTGGCAGTTCTGACTGATGGCAACATTATAGTGCTGTCTCACTTAATTATCAAACCGCAGACACACTGACATGCTACTTTACTCAAATTATCCTGACACCAAGCTAGCCAGTCCTCCTTCCCAGAATGCTGAGCATTTAGCAAGGAGCAAGAAGATTATCTTTAATTTTATATCTTAGGTATGACTCTGTATTTACATAAAAGATATACTTTTACATATATTACCTCCTCTAAACCAGCCAACTTTGTAATGACTTTGTAGCTGTAACCTTGGTTCACCAGGAACCTCTGCCTCTTCATGGAGTAGTAGACCTCCATGGTATCTTGTGACACGAGTGAGTAAAAGAATGCATTGTACTCCTCTGCTACAGCACCTGTCATGTAAAACAAGTTTTTGATTTTTGAGGTTACTTCCCTTTCAACACAATTCTAGGTCATGTCAAGACTGTCTGCTTGTGACAGAGCACACTGGTGCAGACCTGTTTATACATATTGGTGACTATCAGTAATTCTTAGCTTTTGTATCAGTAGTTTTGGCCATCTGTTAGTAATGCAGTGAGCGCCACATAAAATTTTGAAAAATCAGAACATGAGATGTCATTTCCTGCATTCTGATGGCTATGTGAGACAGGTTTTAGCAAACAGAAAAACACACATATTGTACATTTTATAATATTAATTTTTCTCTTGTTCACTTCTTCCCCCGTGTGCACATGAAAAATCACGGCTGCATATCTCGCAAATAACGTAAGTTGGTCCTTTTTTTGAGGCACCAAGGCAGCTCTCACGATATGTTTGACCATCTTGATTCTATTTTTTTTGTCTGGTGTCACTGTGTTTTCATTTTTCGTTCCCTTTTTCAAAATATCTTTTTGGCACTTTCCTGCTCTCGAAGGTCGACTTGACCTTGACATTGAACGTGATCTGAATCACAAAAACGCTTCCAATCCAAAGGCTTATACTTTCTTATTTGAGGCGATCAATGAATGAGACAG
>JAUMGZ010105108.1:0-17658 GCA_032359645.1 Pododesmus macrochisma
AAATGTATGTTTGTACTTAAGACTTCTAGTCTCATGCGGGAAGTGGGAAGGTTGAGGCCTCATTAACCGGTTTAATCGCACCGCCTTGTTTCGTGCTAGGTGACCATCTTAAGTCGGTCCGCATGGATTACTAGTCTTGATGCTTGTTGTGATGTCAATTTAATTAATTACCTTCCGGTGCTTCATTGTTTGATGCAGTTATTGTTTGTTTGGCAATGCCTTTCGTTCTGTTGATCCTTTTCATATTGTTTGTTCAGCAGTAAGACAAGATTATAAGTTAAAACTTGACAATGATCGGCAAGTCCTTCGGAATCATTTCAAATGAGCTAATTTATTATCTTTAGTACCTTAGTGGCATCAAAACAAATTTCCCTTCTAAGTTAAATATTCTATTTAACTCTCGTAAACGCAATGGTGTAACCTCTTGACACGTTTGAGATGTCACTGCAAAGTACAAGAAAACGCCAATGCATTTCGCCAACTCCTACTTACTGTCTCTTTTTATTTTTCAAATAAACGATTCATGCCATATCTTTACATTGTTAAGTATCTCCTAATTTTCATTGTTCTGATATAATTTGATTCGGGTCAACGGAACGCTTAACCATATTTAATATAGGCCGCAATTAGTGCGATTTAAAACAGTACTTCAGCTTGTCCATGATTCCATATTGAGCTGTAACACAAGATCAGAAATGGACATTCAAAGAAAAATGCAAAGTGGGCAAAACAAGAAGAAATAGGATGAACAGAACAATGACTTTGATAAATAAATGCTTGGGATCCAGAAAGGGGGTTGTTAAACTAATTAAAAACATAACAAGAGCACCTGACTTCGGTAAATAGTGTATTTTTCAACGAAGACCAACACAATCTGTAAGTACATAAATACAAATAATCTAAATATGTGTTAATATATTATACAGTGTCTTTACAAAATAGTCTAAAAGTACTTGGAAAGCATATCTTGGTCAACATAACCGACTAGCGGTGATGTGTCAAAGTGTCAGGAAAAAGTTGACCCCGTACGTAAGAATAGTGTAGGGAAAGTTGAGGCCTCATAGCCAGTTTAACCGTAACGTCTGGGTTCGTGCCTAATAACCACCCTTAGTTGGTACGCATGTATAATAAATTTTTGGATTGGTGTGACATCAAAATATTTCCTTTTATTCTGGTGCTGAAATGCTTAGTGTGGCTGTTTTTAGTTTGTCAATGTCTCTCGTTCTGTTGATTCCACCCGTCCTGTTTTTAGTGAAATTCTTGATTTATCTGGAGAGATGTCCTTTTACATATCCCAATATCAGCCCAGAGCCTCGCTACCGTGACAAATGGCATGAGGTATTGTAACTTGAATGTTTCAGTTTGAAAATCTAAGTGCACACAACATTTGAATTAACTTAATAATTTTTAGTTCAGGCAACTTGCTTGTTGTTCATTTACATTTATTCTCAAAATGTATCTATAAATAAAAAAGCTCACGGCAATCATCTAAACAACAAAAAACTGTTCCCTGGATTAAACTAGCTTCTGAAAGCAGGTGTGATATTTACACGTGTCAAATGGCGGCTTCTTCCGGTTAATGTCAGATCGCGCAGGCGTAATTGATTTGTTTGACGTTGATTTAGTGTATTTGTGGGTGTCAGCATACAAAATGGCCGCCACCGGGTCACTTAGGACAGGTTATGTGTTTAGTTACAAATCAATTAAACGTTTGATGTGTCAAATTTGCCGTTTATTGATATTAATTACATATGATCGATAGATCGCTTGAACGGTTATTGCTCTTAATAATTACGGTATTTATACAATAATGATAATCAAATTGTAAAAACAGATTATTTCCGAATGTCCTAGAAATCGATGTAATTGTTTCTTAATGTGATTTTACGTGATTTCACATTGTACGCTTGTAATGTTTCTAAATTGGTTCGATTTTCTTTGTGTAAAATTTATTGTTTTAGTCCTCAATTGATCGGATGTGTTAAGTGTTGCGTGATAAATCAACCTTAATATAACCAATATGACTGAGAGACCTGTCTAACGATGTCAATGATAATCAAATTAGTACTATTATTTAATCATTAAAAGAATGAGTGAACAGCTACCTATGTTATCAATAGTTGATGTTTTCTAAATATTTCCGTGTATTTTTGCGTATTGCAAAGATTTCCATCTAAATAATAGCGTGCTAAACAGAGAGAAAATAGACCTCTCAATAGCCTCACATTTTATACATTCATTATGTTTTAAGCATAATATGAAAAATAATGGGTTTTTAAAAGAGAACTTTCAATAGCAAAGTTGATGTATATGGCTGCAATAAGAACAAATTGTCTTTATGATTCCATTGAAATTAAAAATTATGTTTAATAAAACGAAAATTCATTTTCGTCATGAAAGTAACAACATTTTGTTTTATTTATTAGATTTCTCTTTAAAATATCCGAGGGTCATTTGGACTGTGGTTATCTAGAACTATTAGCATTTCATTAAGGTGTTTTATCAGATACTATCACTATATTGGTCAGTTTCAAATTACAGTTATGATAATAAAAAAAATTACCATATCAACAATAATGACCAATGGGTTATCTTTATTAAAAATTTAGAAACCTCATGAATAATGGTGGTCAAGCAGATAAATAGTCACCCTATACACGTTTACGCTTAACAAAAACCATGTTCGTATCTTTAGTATCGCACATGTCCTTTAATTAACATACTTCATACATTAATTGAACAGGACGCAATTATTATTGAATATATTAGACAAATCAATCTTACCCTTTCTACATAAAAATCACAATGGTTATATATAATTATCAAAGAAACGTAATGAATCAATATTGCAAAAATAGGCACTTTAAGTGTCAAATTGGACTAGATACAACAACGTTTAGAACAAAAAATTGTCAATATATTGTTAGGTCTACAACAAAGTTATACTAGTTAAACTCACAAGCAAGCGCATCATTTGAATGTGTATCGTCATTACCGTATATTTAGAATCTAACATGTTGTACATTGGTTTCAATCGGCTTTCAAGAAAACTATGGAAGATTAAAGTAGTGTATAACTTATCAAAATACTTTAAAACACTTTAAATAATTATTCATAATTGAATGTATTATGTTTTCCTTTTTCTTCCACATGGACTTACATCTTTCGAATGGCTCATGTGGGAAGTGCACAGATTGAGACCTCTATAGCAGATTTTAACCACACCTGATCATGACCGTCATAAGTAGGTGCGCACGAATGGATAACTAGTCTCGAGAATTGCTGCGACGTCAAATTATTTCCTTTTATTCTGGTGCTGAATTGTTTAATGCGGCTATTGTTGGTTTGTCGCTGTCTTTCGTTCTGTTGATTCAACTCATCTTGTTCTTTACTACTTTCATGTACAACAGTTCGATTTGGAACGTGTTGCAAAACCATTGAACCTTGTCTAGATAATCATATTTTCTTTTTCACAATTCTGTTTTAACATTTCTGATTGGCATCTTTTCCATCTGCATTTTTACTAGGATTAAAGTTTAGGACTTATTAATTTGCCCAGTGATGTGACTTGGTGTTTAATTATATTACTTTACAAAATAACAATCGTACTTTTATATTAAGAATTCCTAAATCCTTTCTTGACAATCTTATTAATTGTCAAGTGAATCTTCATTTACCTAAGAAAAAACAAGAGGAGTGGAATCCTCACAACAAAAGATATTAACAAGCATAAAGAGCAGCATCAAACAGCTAAGAACAAGAATAAAAATCATCAAGTGATGTCACAACAATCCTTAATACTAGTAATTTATGTGCACGGACTTATGACTGTCATCCAGCAAGACGCCGGTCGTTGTGATTTAACCAGATATTGAGGCCTTAATTTTGCACTTTCAATACGTAACAAGAAGTCTTAAGTATTGTCATATATTTAAAATTTAATGAATACACTTCGTTGGGCTGTCAAGTATTTTAACAATCAACCGCTCACATCAATTGTCAATAAACATCTTGACGAGTAAAACGTATGTGGATATATTTACAATTGGCAATTGGAAAAAGGAAATGTAGACGTGGCTTAGCTGCCAACATTGTCTAAAATATGGTAGATTCGTAGAGTCCCCCCAAAGTGAAGTATATATCAAAGGTGGCACTGGTGAGCAAATAATGTGCTCGCAGCGTTAGCAACAACAGAGCCAACAAAAACTGCAAAGTTTAACAAAAACGGGGATCATTATGAAACAGAATCTCGGTCGTCAATAAAGGCCTTTTCTTTTTGTGCATTGTTCTGTTTTCTTAATAATCATGAATAAAACAATAACCCTATCAAATAATGTACCAGCTACTCTATCTATACCGTGTATACGTGTACGTTTAGCTATATTGCCTTACTTCGCTTATCATTGATGTTATGTCAATCTGATCCGAGTTTGACATTTCGTAGTGTTTGGAATTTCGTCAAGCTTGTTTTGCTTATTGTACTCCTTGGCATGAATTTTATTAGTATTGGTCATTTCAAATTCCCTTTTGCTTTACCGTTTTAATGAAGGTCTGCTTTGAGACTGTCACGAGTTTCTCAAACAGATATTTAGTTATATAGTCGTAGTTGTAGATACATGTTGCTGCTGTAGTTCTAACAATGTGAACATTTGATGACAAATCAGTCACCATATTATGAAACAAACTTGCAAATTGAGATGGGTCACAAAAAATATGACATTCAAAGGTGACGGCAAACAAACCAAAAGAGTGCAAGGACCTTGTCAATGATCCCAAGTCCAGCTACAAATCATCCCTTTAAAAAGATATATTTCATCTCATTCATTATTATTTTTTTCTAGCTTTA
Organism: Pododesmus macrochisma; assembly: GCA_032359645.1. Lineage (NCBI taxonomy): Eukaryota > Metazoa > Mollusca > Bivalvia > Pectinida > Anomiidae > Pododesmus > Pododesmus macrochisma. The sequence continues at coordinate 4,847 of JAUMGZ010105108.1, forward strand.
CAACACAACTATTACACATGTTTGAACCCAGTGTTTGATCAAATACATGTATTGAATTAAATAAACCCAAAAGAAACATCATATATCATGTGGTTATAAACCTCAAGTGACTATTATTTATACAGCTTTGCACTTCTGAAAAGGAGAACCCACCGTCCCAGGGCATCACGACCAACATATGTCCAGAGATGACTATGACACGGTCATTAAATCATGAATTTAATATTTGCGTCATTGAAGCACATTGAAAGGTAACCACCTCCTCGTCGAGTACATCATGACACACGCGAATCATTCATACATTAACAATTAACTAGCACCATTCATGACCGGAATAGCGGTATCCTGTTCATTAAACGTGATGAATCTTAGATAAAAGACTTTGTTAATGATCTATTAAAGGGTACATTTGATCGCATCACTTATCTTTACCGTCTATATAAATCATCTAAGTCATAGACAATTTGAAATATTTATGTTGTTTTTTAATTAGGTCTTGTATAAAAAAAATATTGATGGTCGCATTATTCTTTTACTTTGCTCAAAGGAAACAAACATTGTAAGATTTCCGGCTGAAGAGAGCCAATGGCCTATTGAAACACCTGTATAGTAAAGAGATGGGTGTGCTTACACGACACTAAGGTTGTCAGCTCTTTATTCCCAGTAGTGTTTAGGTCTTTACACTATGAAGATATCATTAGAGTCCTTACAAAGACTGTTAGCCGCTAATTTGAGGTAAAGATAACAACCAAACTCTAAACAAAGTTAATTTATGCGGACTTCTTTTTATAGGAAACAGCTGTAGCGAGTTTTGATATGGCAAAAAAAGGCCAAATTTACTGGTAATGTATTATAAAGTTTGAACGGGTATAGTTCATTATTCCTAAACCCTCGTATTTTATTTGTATCCATTTTGGATATAATTATCCGACACTGTATCTTAGTAATTGCCTTAAATTATAGGATGGCCTTCTGTAAATGTTTGCCAACTTGTTTTTCTTCAAGGGAACATTCAAGCGTTTTACCATTAACGTGTCCCGAATTTAAAATAATTGATTAAATGTATCGTTTAATTTCAAACAAATGACATTAAATTATCACCCAAAAACCTGAAACATCGAACGATTGTGTAGAATTGATGTGCTTTAGTTCCCAAACGGCGCCAGGTTGCTGGATACAGACGCGGACTATAATCGCTGTATACAACCCTAATCTTTGGTGTTAATAGCAGACTTTGATTTAAAGTACGTCTTCACAATCAAGCGAATGAATAGTCATGACATCAAACGTATAATACCGGGATTTTCACTGAATTTCACAGAAAGAATTTCAATACTTCGTCAATTTAGTCATTTGTTAATTTGTGTTCTGGTGTTAACTTTTCACTAGAAACAATTGTCAAGATGATATATGATATCATTGACTTCATCAAAGCAATCGTCACATCATTTGCACGATTTCCAGAAGCAAACAAGTCCTTATAATGCAGACGACTTTGAAAAGTGACAATTGGCTATTTATGTTTGAAAATCCTAAAAACCTAATATTATAATATCTTATGGAAAAAGGGTTAGGGGTTTTTAGTGTAAGGTGTTTAGTGTCAATTGGGTTAATTAAGTAACATATAATGAAAAGAATGGTATCGGTACAATTGTTCTATGGTTTTTCCCTTAATTCAAAAGCTCGGTCTGTCATTACTAATTTTTCGTTGGATGTTTATTGTCATGTCGATAGGACGTTACGTTGTGTACAATGTACTTTACACAGAAGTTTATTATTTCAATTTACTCCATTGTTATAATTGTCTCTGAGATCAGATGAAAACAAGAATAGGATCAACAAAACATATGTTATTGACAAACAAACAATAGCTTCATCTAAAAGTCACCACCAGAACGAACCAGCTAAATGAGACGGGCGTTCACAACGATTCTTCTAATATTGTTTTTGTTTGGGCATTAAAATGTACGTCAAACCAACCGAATAGGCGAGAGGAACCCTTAAATACATAAACCTTCAGAAAGAAAAAAAGAATGAAATCATATATAATGTATATCAACGTATATGGATAAAGAGTTCATGATGTACAAATACCCTTGTCACATTTAGAAACACTTAACTCTGTCTGCAATCCTTACAACAAAAACAAATATAGATCAGGTGAACTAAAATTTCAGATCGCAATAAGTGAATGTTTTTTAATTATTATATCTATACATTTACCTAAAAATTGGTCAACGAATAATGGATTTATGCTTAAAGATAATTTGTTGTATGTAAATTTACATAAGTGATTATAGTTGGATGACTATTCTTAGTTTGGTATATATATATATTACTTCTCTACATTGGTGCATTTCGTTACTTATCAGCTTACTTTAATTCAAACATGTATACCCAACACACAAGCACATACGAACTCAGATATTCCTTTTCTGCATTTATGAGCTGAATCAATGGTAAACCGTCTACAATATAAGGCTCATACTTGAAATCTAATATGTGGGATGAGTTGCAATAATCAAAAGTACCTTATTCATATCAAAGGTAAAAGTTATGCCAGAAGTTATGAGATTGAAACTAAAGTATAATGATCTGTATATGTTGGTTACGTACACATTTCTTTTTTTCAATATAGACCATGACCATGACAATATTTGTTTTTATTATACTGTCACATTTACATAAATATATACCCAAAAATTAAAATGAAAATAATTCAATTTATTTTTCATTTGAAATATATTAACATCCAGCCAGTTAGATGTATGCACTTCTTTTTGTAAATATTCTTAAATAGATGACGGTTTGTGTCTTATATATATCTTATTTATTGGTGACCATTTTAAGTTTGCAAGTTGATATTTATAGGATGAATGAGAAGTTGCATGCATGTACTTGTGAGATGACTATTTAGACATTGGTTAATTGGTTATTTTGAAATCAGGCCGAATTCTTATTGAGAAGTATATCTCCTGTGTATTTTAGAGTTCAGAAATTTTTATTAATATCATCTTAGTGTAATAACTTAACATATTTACTCGTTGTCAAAACAAAAAACCCAGACAAAATTATCAATGAAATAAACGGAGGCAGCAGACGAGACCATAAATAATAATTGTTATTATAATTCTGACAAATATTTCGAGTTAGACTGAAGGTATATCATGCCATTTTATAGTTTATTGCTTCTGTTATCATAAGAGAAGAAAGTTATCTGTTGAAGTTTTAAATGTATATCAAAATTGTGAAAAAAGAATATTCCACTTAATACAAAAATAAGCAACCTCGTTTTTAGTTACACGATACACGGATAATGGTGCAGAGACAGAACCAAACTCAATAGAGATAAAGAGGAAATATGAGATTTAGAAATAGGTGTACTTTTATCCATGCAATGGTGAATGTTCATTTAATTTTAACTGTTCGTAGTAGTTTCAGCTATATTTCGTGAACAATGTTAAAACGTCTTACTGTAACAGTCCTAATAGATCAAGCTATGCATTGTGAACAAAGTAAAACTTGGACGAAATTCAATGTAATGTTTTTAAAATGACAATATCGGAATACAATACGACAGAAACCAACAACTTGAAAAGTGGTACAATGAAAGCACACACGAACAATGGGTTAATCTGAATGCGTAACAACGTCTGCACCTTTCAATACCGCGTACCTATTGTTGTCATACGTGATTCCTGACATCATTTCTGTATAGGGTTAGTCATTTTCAGCTTTTCAACAATTTGTTCATTCATTAAGTGGGTCGTTGTTTCAATTAGTATGTCACTGTTGCTGGCTAAGGCATGGTTTAATAGAAAATTTGCGATTTCTTAGGATTGTGGCACAATTTGAAGTCTTAATTCTTTGCTTCGCGTCTTGTATGCGTCTATACTATCGTTTTGCCCATTCACATTCGTCAACTCTTTCGTGACCGTTTTTGATGACTCTTACGAAAGAAGCATTGCCTGATCAGCATGGATTTCTCTTAAAGGCTGATTTCAAAAGTTGATATGTTAATACCGTACAAAATTAAGTGATGTTTAAAAACTGCATTAAGGTCTAATGATTGTTTTGAATAAAAAGATTTGAATCATAATTAGAATCGCACATATCTTAGGTTGTCTCATACTAAGCCTTTAAATACATCATCAGACATACACTGTAACATTTTGAATTGCTAAATTAAATTTTCCGTCATAAGATTTTGAATTTAACAGTATATCAACATACCTATATATGTCAATCTTCAATAGAATGTGTTCCAAGCGTTCATGTACATGTATGGATATACAACATGTAGTTGTGATGACCGCCCAGCTATAGCTGACGGATATTCGAGAATTCGAAATTAATACTTATACAGATTTAAGCACGATTGTGAATACATTTATATACAAATCGAAACAATCTTAGTGCATTTAAGATTTATTGTCGAATTAAGTTAATAAGATCAGTTATAAACTATAAATTTTATAGTTAAATGGTAAATAGACTCATGTATCAATACATTTGGGATGTTCGGTGAGCCTAAACCACTCATACCGTTGATTTACTGACCATTCAGTATTGACGAATTTCACTTTCCGTGCCTTTTATTTCAATGTTAAAATTACAGGTTGGCATAATTTAGAGAGAGAGAAAATATTAATCCCATAAACGCTTAATTATGTCAAATATAAAATTCGTTTACCAACACATGTGCTGGGTGACCGTCCTAAGTCAATCCGCATGAATTATTAGTATTGGGGATTGTTGTGATGTCAATTTAGTTCCTGACGTTCTGGTGCTAAATTGTTTGATGCAGTTATTGTTTGTTAGTCAATGTTTCTCATTCTGTTGATTATACTCATCCTGTTTTAAAGTGACAGTTACCAAATTGACATAGAAATGAGACCACATACACACACTTAGTACCTATATTCCCTTGGTATTTTTTTGATGAAGGGTCTGCTCTAGCTAGCCGGAGAATCGTGGACATGTTTCTCTTCTACAGATAGCTTTTGTGCCATTTTTAGTTTTTAAATCTGTCGGTGGTACGTCTCAATTTATAAGTTTGTATTTCTATACTTTATGAAATGGTTTCATTGAAAAGTACTTTCCAGGATAGACAATGCACTTATCCAATGCATTTTGCATTATTTTAGGATATTTTCACAACTGAAAATGTTCAAACCCTAGCGTTACTTCATTGAACATGCTGAGAACTATGCTTAACAAATTACACTTTGCATCAATTGCATAAGATAAAGAAAATATTCTTAGAAATAATTACAAGTGTTGTGACAATTGAGAAAAATGTGTAGAACTAAGTAGCATGTCCAATATTTAGTTTACTTTGCCAATGAATTTTATATTGCATTTAATTTATTTATATCATCAATATATGTTATGTTTTACAGGATATTGAACATTACATGTGAAATATAAAAAAATTATGTAAATATGCTTTTTTGATAACTATTTTTTTTAATGAAGGTATTTCTTACAAATATGCATCTAGTAAAGCCCACCAAAACCTCTTTCATGTATCAATGTATAGTAATTTTACGCTTTATTAGATACATGTATAGTAATTTTACGCTTTATTAGATACATGTATAGTAATTTCACACTTTATCAGATACATGTATAGTAATTTTACACTTTATTAGATACATGTATTGTAATTTCACACTTTATCAGATACATGTATTGTAATTTCACACTTTATCAGATACATGTATTGTAATTTTACACTTTATCAGATACATGTATTGTAATTCCACACTTTATAAGATACATGTATAGTAATTTTACACTTTATCAGATACATGTATAGTAATTTAACACTTTATCAGATACATGTATAGTAATTTTACACTTTATCAGATACATGTATTGTAATTTTACACTTTATTAGATAAATGAATAGTTATTTCACACTTTATCATATACATGTATATTGATCTTACAGATTACAGGAATAAATCTTTAATACCTTACATAATTCCGATATGTATATTAATCTTTACAACTATCAAGTATAAATGTTTGCACGTACACATTTTTTGATATCATTAATCTGTCAATAATATAACTATGTCATCACAACTTCGTGCTGGGGAAACTGAGACGTTTTGTATATGGCTAACACATGGTGAATATATAGTACATGAAATTGTAAAATTGATGTTAAGTACAACAGCGCAAAATTTCTAAAATGACTGAAAATAACACAGAAGTAATAAAATGTAATTTTTTTAGGAAATGCCATGTTGGTGACGGTGCTAAGAAAAGTTGTGACAGAGCTGTTTGACATGCTTATCCCTCAAAAATACACTTTGAGAATGGTCTTAACACAGGATGAGTGGAATCAACAGAACGAGAGACATTGACAAACAAACAACAACTATATCAAACATATCAGCCTCAGAATAAAAATAACATAAATTGACGTCACAATAATTCTCAATACAAGTTATCAATGTGGACCGACTACGTACGATCATGCAGCACGAACACAGGCGGTGTGGAAATAATATGTCGCTTTCAATCATCTCAACAACCAAGCGCTCAGATCAATTGTCAATAAACATCTAACCTAGTAAAACGGATGTACATAAAAACATTTACCAAAAGCAATAGGTAACACGAAAATGGAACATACCAAGCAGAAGAAAACAGAAAACAGTGACTAATGCATGGTATATTCTGAGATTCCGTATATATATATATATATAGGACATACTGATGATATTTAAACAGTGTTATTTAAAAAGAAAAAAAAAAAAAAAGATGCCGAAAGTTCGGAGCAACCCGCTCCTTTGTCAAGGCGAACAATATGAAGAAAAAATACAACAAAAAACTAATGCATATTTACAAGACAATACAAATTAAACACGTACACAAGTGCAGGATATACTGCCTGTCTACAGTATATCCTGTAAATATATATATATATATGTATATATATATATATAGCTAAGTATATGATAGTGACATTGATGGACAATCAGTTAGTCTGGTTACCTCCCCTGATATGCTACGCAATATATATGACACAACTGGGAACCCGTTTAGACAATCAGTGTGCTCGCAGAGGTACAACAACAACGTATGTCCACTAAAACTGCAAGGCGTATATTTGTAGGGGATAATACGGAACCCGTTGGATAGCAAACACTCTCCCTGTCCTGTTTGTCAGAGGGCAAAACGAACAATTCTGGCTTAAGTAATTGCTAATGCATATATACATGCTTCAGTATCAGCTCGGAAAAAATAAACAACGCGAAGTTTAACTAACAACCAGAAGAAGTCGACATATTGCGCTTTCAACTAGAGTCCTTCCTTGAGTCCTAGTAGCATTGTTAGAACGTGTGCAATGACAACATATATGCCATTAAAAGATGGTAAATGGACCCTATACTAGGCAATGTAGTGCGTCTTAAATAAGACCCCAGTACCCATGTGTAATGTTAGATCAGACTATATGCAGTTACGAAGATGCATCGGTTAATCCTTTTCCCATGCATGGCCTGCATGAATTACTTCGTTTTCAATCCTCATCCTATTGCTGCCTCACACTCTGTTTACTATAGGATTTCTTTCTTGTTGTTCCATTTCTTGTGTAGCAATTTGACATAGAATTAATCAAGGAGACTTTTAACAAACAAATCAGCAAACGTGTAACTGTTATTTAAGCTCAGAATAATTATACACGCAAAATCGATATTATTGAAACGCCCTACAATCTTGATCAGTTTAATTCATGTGAACGTAGTGGGTGGGTATTGGGAATGTTGCTGTTTTCCTTTTGCCCTGAAAGTAAGCATCCTAAGAGCTACTGATCGCACAGCAATAAATAGAGTTACGACGGTTGAATAGTGTCTGTTATATGACATGGAAGACTTTTCCATTGATCTGCGGTAGCTAGTTTCTAGATTATATTGTTTATAGACTCAGACAGTGATCATTTGCCCATGATTGGCGTTTTAACTAGCTTTGGAATGGTAAAATCTTATTTATGACTGAGGTCGTCTTTTACGACCCATGAGGGGTGAGATTATGGTTTCCTTCGCGCCAATCAAGCACAAGAATTCATAAAGATTTGTGAAAACTAATTTCCATTTCTATCGAGGACAATACTTCGAAACAACCCCTTGTCATTATCTTAAATGACTCTAACGGCAATCGCTGTCTGAGTAACTCCGCAGATAATACCAAAGCAGTTCTGCAGTTAATGCCGAAGCAGCTCCACAGATAATGGCGATTAAACGTTTAACTGGCTGATTGACTATTTAATAAGCTGGGACAATTGATCATTTCTTTCCGCGTATTTTATTAACAGCAGTAGACGATCGGAATGCATTGATCAACTTTAATTTGCTTAAAGAGTGTAAATTACTAGTTATCGCGAATTAAATTATCTGTTTCTCAACTGTTACTGTGTAGCCAAACTACACGTACGCTTTTCCAATCCGTCTTGTGGGGTTTCGACGCTGTTTTAAAGAGTCCTGGCTGGAAATGTTTCAATGACAAAAAGGTGAAGAAGCTCCATCAGTCAAAGGCGTTACAATACATAACGAACATGCGATTACCCTCAAAACCATATTTTATATGTTATGCAAATTTTATTAAGGAATATTAACATGTGTAAGGAACACAAAACATAAGTCGGTTTCTGTTTTATTTTGTTTTCTTGGTTTTTCTCTCGTAGTGACTTAGAAGTTATTAAGCAGATTAGTAAATACAAAACCTTCATAAAGAGCATATTTGCTCCTTTTCTGTTTCAACGTTTCTGGCTGCTCCGTTAAATTTTCCTCTATATTTTTATTGTTTCTTTTTCGAATGAAAAATTCGATGTTTTCGTTCAAGTTCTCAAGCTCTCTTTGTTTCCGTGTTTATATAGATTGCTTTATTTACTTGTTAAACTGAAGATATACTGAAGATAATACATGATTATCTAGAATGGCCATATCTCTAGGTGTTTGATTAGAGATCTGATTCCACGTTTAACAACAAAAGACAACATTTGTAAAAGTCATCAGTTTTATATACAAATTCCATTGAGTTATGGCTTGTGATGATTCCGACTAAGAATACCTTTCAAAAACAAAATTTTGACAATACAATTTAAAAATGCAGTTTATCGGTTTTGCTACCAGATTTCGAAAGCTTGTTATCTTTATTAGCGAATGCCTTGATATAAATTTGTTCTGTGTAGTTAAAACCGAAAATAACATGAATCGAAAAGCACCTGTGTCAATGTCTAATTCAAGCGTTGTGTCACCAAAGGACGTTCTAAAACAAAAGAAGAAACAACAGGAAGGCATCTAGAGTGTACACCCAAAGGTACATAGCCTGTAGACAAACGTACGAAGTAGTCATGTGGATGGTATGCTTTTAATATCAACTATGTAATAACTGACGACCCGCGTCTTTGTGATAAAATGAAGCCGCAAAACAGACGAGTGGATTTAACTTTTAAGTTGCAAGATTTGTATTTTCGCCCAATTCTGCTAAAATGTCGATGGTTAATGAACCTTGCTATAACATAATTACACGTGAATATTGGACAAAGTGAAATAAAATCTGCAACCAGTCCTACCAAATTGGTCTAACAAGCTTTTAAGATATAATTACATAAAATATTAATAATTTTACACAGTTCAAAGCATATATTTAACAAGCCAAAATACCAGATGTACACTATCTGCAGGCATGTGGGTCTTTAGGTAGAAAATCCATGTGTGGCCTTGGTTTCAATGATGCTTTATAGAAATTAAATTACGTTTACCGTTCCTGTATATAAAAGCCTAACAAAAACCTATTACAAGTCATAATGCATATTGCAAAATTAGTGCGAAACATCGGGAACGCGCGAACTAAATTGGGTAGCAGCCTTTTGGTGACTCTCTGGCGAAGCCCCACCGCGCAAGCGTATGTTTTTTATCTCTGAAATTGGTTGTGATTAAAGTACAAATTTAGCGGTGTATTGTGTTGCGTTTATGAATGGATGAACAGTATTGCAAACATTACATTATCGGCAATAAACCAGCGAGTTACCATTACAACTAATATAATGGGTGAATAGCAAGGAATATATTTAACATACAAAAACTCGTGAAACGCGCCGTGGGAGTTGATGGTATAATGTTTTTCCTGGCGTCTACGAATTTGTCCATTCAACAGAGTGCCTTATCGGAACTCTCACAGCGGGAAAGTCGCGAATGATCATTTACTGAATGCGCATGACATTGAGCAGAGCCGTTTCCTGTGTTCGCGCCACAGGTAGCAACAATCGTAAAATGCGTTCATAAAACTCGCAGAGTTCTGCTTTATTGTAAGTGATTTATTGCACTAAAATGAAAATTTGTCAGCAATTTAGTTGCTGCGTTGGGTTCGTGATTTTCCTTTACCTGCTGAGCTTTGCTACATGGAATCGTCTTTGAAGTGTAGCGGGTAGGCTTAGAATTGTTCATTTTCTGCCACTAATGCGTTCTATTAGAGATTAATGGGTATATGTTCCTTCAGCGTATGTGTGGCGGTGTAAAGACGGACAGTTGTGTTGAAAGCTTACAAACATCATTATCAATACGCTTGATAGGTATTTTATACATCTGAAGACCTGCATGGGGTTCTTTTACAATCAAAAACGACCATCCATGCCGCGAAATGCCATTTTACTTGTTGGTGATTTGAATCTATTCAAATCAAGACAGCTGATCATAAAAATCCCTGTATCAAAAGATTATAAACACAATCATATTTTTGATGAAAGACATTTGTATATTTAATGCAGTGGTGATGGTGAGTGAATTATGTTTGTAAAATATGATGGCAAATGCAAGCCGCTTATGTAGCCTTCAAGATTAGACAAATGTCAACAGAGAAACGCACACTGAAGACTAAACGATCCCTGGTTTAATGAAATGTAGAGATACGAACATTCTTTGAAACGACAGTACCTACAGTATGGTGTTACTTTTGTATGCATTGTTTATAAGCACGCTTAAATAAAAACTGCACGGAGAAATTGTCATATCTGTAATACTTCTTTAAATTTGGATTCTTTTTCCTAAGTTCTACTGGGGCTGCATTGCAAGCAATATTATTTATTTTCAAATATTTTCTGTTCGAGTGCCTCTTGTCCTTGTTTACTTTTTAAATTTACTTTAATTATATCTAAAACAAATAGATACGCTTTTGTATAAACAAATTGAACACGTGTTTCTTATTTTTCTTGTCGTCTTTGGTACATATACGTGGTATTGTACGTTTCACTGCAAACGTGAATTGATTTTTAGTTGTCATTTTGAGCTTGAATGTGCTTTTCTAACGTAAACAGTAGATACGGTAGTCGTAATTTTGCTGTAAATATATCACCATCCCCATCATAATAAACCTATTATTACTGGTTGAAATTAAAGCCCTCGCAGGTTGTTAAATTTCTTATATATGCCGCACGGAGGCGATAAACACTGTAGAATATGCTCAATTAGTGTGCGTGGTGTTAATTTCACACCGAAACTTACAGATCAAAAGAAATGAATGTCATCGGTGCAAACTTCTCGGGGACATGACGAGACTTTATGACTTGGCGTTCTCCGCTATCTTGATGGTGTAATGCTGATACATCACCCATCGTTGTTGTAATTGATACGGTGACCAAACCTACTGCATAATTTTCTCCCCAAAAAGTGAGAAGAAATTAGTCTACCCCTTTTTCTTTACGTTCAAATTTGCGCTTAGCCGCTTTAATAGGTGTTGAAAATATATCAAGCTTTACTTTCATTGTGCTTTTTATGATTTTATGAAAGAGAACTTTAAAAACGGGTGTCAATTTCTGAAGACCCGCCGTCATTGTGTAACTATTAAACACACCGTGAAAATGACATGTATCGCCTCGGAGATCGCGTTCATTTCTTTACTGCTCGTCAAGACTGACACCCTATATGTGAAAATGTTGTATGAATGTAGATATTAAACCTCATCTAAAGAAAAGGTAATACCACGCTCGGTTATTAATGGACTCGCTAATTGTTGTGAATGGAAACTTAGAACGTTTCGTGTTACTTATTAAAAGACAAATTGTTGATATGAGATCGCAGAAAAAATATGAATCTGATCTGCGATGTCATTATCTATGAACCGTGAAGCTGATGTTAATATGCATCGTTTTTGTATATCCAAACCGTGCCTTTCTTACAGAAACGAGGTGTTAAATTGTGTATAGAAGTTAAAGAGATTGATATGACACATAACTCAAGTATACGTTTATATAATTTACAACATTACAAATCCGTGTCTCTATGAAATAAATCCCTTTTGACATGGTAATACACAGATAGTGAGATAAGTTTTTGAATGTTATTCATTTGTGTTCCGGATTCACTTGTTTGTTTCTTTTTTTACTGTTATTAATTTTATGTTAATTTGACAATGATGGAAGAGCAATCTGTGAGGCCACTATAACTCAATACAGATAATGCATTCTGTACGTATGTATAGTGTGGTCCCAATGTAAAATTTAAAAAAGAAACACTTAATTGTGGATGTGTTTGCTCTCAACCTGTTGTTTTATTTAAATGATATGAAGTCTTTTGGTTCATCTTTTCATTTAAATGTAGAATTGAAAACTCTTATGTTTTCTGCCTCTCACAATACATAATAGTCTTAAAGAATTCCTTTTTATCTTTATGTGTTGTTTACGGGCAACTAGTCTATTGTTTAACCATAATTATCAGTCAGGGCGCCGCGGTGGCCTAGTGGTTAAAGTCGCCGACTTGTAATCATAAGAGCCTTTCACTTCCTAGGTTCGATTCCCGTCC
>JAUMGZ010105219.1:0-17650 GCA_032359645.1 Pododesmus macrochisma
CCATTTTTAGTTAATAAATGTATATTTGGTTCATTTTTCTGTGTGCGTCCAACGTTTTCTTATTGTTTGCCAATGCCAATGGACTTACGGCCTAGAATATCGTTTTGGTTTTTCGATTAACTATTCTAGTTAAGGAAAATCGGGCATTTTGTGTTAATGACTGGCACCAATGCTGAAATGAAAGTTAATATGTTCGACTATCACATAGGTGTGGATGCCATCTTTATTTTTTTTGATTTTTTATGTTTTTCGAGGTCATAAAGGTCACGCGGTCAAAACGTTGACAACAATATTTTCAACAACAAAAAGGTAGGGAAACAAAATATATTTCATAAACATTTTTAAAAAAAAATGAAATTACTCTTGAAGTTTTTATGATATCAGATAAAATCATGGTAAAATTCTGTAGACGCATAAAGCATATTGTCATTTTATAATGCGTTTTTCTCATTAATCTATTTGGTAGTTTTGTCACAATCGACAAAAAGGTATTAAAGAAATTGGTAAATTACTTAATTATTTAACATTTATAATTATTCGTTAGAAATAAATTTCTTTATAATATGACACATTGTAAACTGCATTTTGGTCTTATAAAAGGCCTCTTGGGTAAGGTTTGTTTTGTCTCAAAACAAAAAAACAAGGTATTTGATATCAATATCAATATTGATTATCAACATATGTATAATAATCAACATTATAATGTTGAAAATCATTTATTGCTGCAAGATGTACAAACAGTATCCTATACATACACCTAGTTGGATTTCTCTTGACGTAAACGTTACACTACTAATGAACCTTGTTGGATTCCTCAAAACATTAAACTTTGAATACATATAAACTTTTTTTTATATCTATAAATATATCAGCATGTTTGAGATTGTTTAAATGATAGAATACGAATATGAAGATTGAATTTATAGTCCTGTTGTGTTACTTCTTTTCTACTCGCTAACGAAACATAGAGCTTTTAGCCTGGATGGTCACTTTATTGAGCACTATAATATTTGTGAATACATATTGATTTAGACGTTCCTATAGGTTTTGATAGGATATATCAGTCATAAATTGAATCGCACAACAACAGTAATAGTGAACTCAAAGAGCGCAAATATCTAATTAACGGCAGTAATTTCTTATTAAAAAAATACATACAAAAACAAAACAAAAACAAAAGCAAAACATGGGCTCATCATTCTTTCTGAACTATCTCTATTCCTTTCGTTTCCCGTTCCTGTCGCCGCTTCTCTTCCTGTCCTATTCCTTGGTTTTTCTCCTTTGGCATTTTGTCACAATAGCGGTAAAAGATTCTGGACGGGACGTTAAGCCCAAATTAAACATTTAAATAAATATATGGAGGCCTCAACGTAGCAAAAGTCTTCAGAAAAGCATTCATCAGACAAGCCCGCCGAGAAAGCATCCAAGCGTGAAGTTGATTGTGCGACCGGGACTGAGGCTGACTGAGCAAATCCTGGTGATGGGGGAAATGCCAGAGGAGTGTCTACCAAAAGACTTTGGAAACCACTGCTGCCTCGTACAGGAAGGAGCTACCAGAGGAAGGGACACTGAGGCAAACATGTCCACATGGGGTCTGTCCCGAACCCTGCATATTCCCTCGATGAATGAGGCCTTCATAGTTCATTCCGCGAGGACTTGCTTCTTGATCTAAACAGGGTATCGGATGTGAGATTTAGATGACCTGGAAGATGTCTTACCGAAAGAGTTAGACCCAATTCTTTGCTGAGAAGAAGGACCTGCGAGGCCAAGGCACATTTACTTGAATACCGTGTACCCCCTGATTTTCTAAATTAGCCACATCTGTAGAATTGCATGTGACCAGACTGACCACATGACCCTGCAGGTAGCGAGTCGAAACACCTCTAGAGCAAACACAACGGCCCTCATCTCGACCATTTTGATGTGCTCCGAGAGCTGATTGCCTGACCAAAATGCCTGAAAGAAACTTACCATTGCGGTAAGCACCCCAACATTGGTCGGGGTCAATATATAATGAAGAAACCCCTGCTTGAACATTGTCTTTCACTATCCACCACATTGAAAAGTTCCGAACGGAATTTGTTGTCTAGGATAACGAAGACCTGAGACGGCAGAGTCTTTGACTTCTCTCTGGAAGGGATGAATCCCAACATTTGCAGATCCTTCAGGGCCGATCTGATGTTCTCTCGTAACACACTTATGTTCAAATGAAGCATGAAGTAGTCGTCGATGTAGATGTGAATATCTACCCCGAGAGAATGCAGGCTTCATAACTACATGTAGCAATTTTGCAAAAACCAAAGGTGTTGTCTTCTGACCAGAGGGTAAGACCCGAAACTGGAAGGTAAACCGAAGGAATTTTTTTTTACAGATCTCCTGATGGGGACGTGGAAATATGCATCCTTCAGATCTACTGATGTTGTCCACATTATAGGACGAACGGAAGCAATGATGCCTCCGACCGAAAGATCCAGTCAGGGAAATAAAAAAGAAATAGGATCAACAGAAACAAGAGACCTATGGGGCCTTAACGTCCATCTGGATTGGTATTTGAATATTTTTGATCCTAGGGTCACTCCTTGAACAAAATTGGTTCTCCATGCCCTAACGTTACTACAAACCAAAGCATTATGCACTAGGCTTTGTTAAGTTTATAAGAAGATTTTTGAAATTATATCAAATTTTCCCCATTAGGGCCCCAAAGTGACCCTCCCTGGGTACTGAGCCCCTTCAATTATACAATTCTGAATCCCCTTCCCCTAAGGATGACATCTTTCAAGTTTCGATGAAATTGGTCTAGTAGTGTTGGACAAGAGGTCGCAAATGTGAAAAGTATCATATTTGCTATATATATATATAAAGTGTTGAACTTTGACCTCAAAATGTGTAACTTTTTTTATACCCCAGGGTCATGCCTTGGAGAAACTTGATTTTCCATTCTCTAAAGTTACTACAAAAACCAAAGCAGTAGGCGCTAGGCCATCCAGTTTATTAGAAGATTTTTTTTTATATTTTGTCAAATTTTATCCATTTTGGCCCCTATAGTGGCGTCCCCTGGGGGCTGAGCCCCTTCATTTGAACAAATCTGAACCCCCTTCCCCTAGGGATTCTTCCAAGTTTGGATTAAATTTGTCCATTAATATTGGACAAGAAGTCAAAAATGGGGACGTTATCATATCTGCTATAGTGTTGAACTTTGACCCCAAAACGTGTAACCTATATTTTACCCCAGGGTAACGCCTTGAACAAACTTTGTTCTCTATGCCCTAAATTTACTACATACCAAACCATTAAGCTCTAGGCCTTGAATTTTGAGATTTTGTCAAATTTTTCCCCTTTTGACCCCAAAGTGGCGCCCCCTATGGGCTGAGCCCTTTCATTTGTACAAGTCTTAATTCACTACCCCTAGGGATACCTCCTTCCAAGTTTGGATGAAATTGTTCCAGTAATTTTGGATAAGAAGTTGAAAATATGAAAAGTTAACATATTTACTATAGTGTTGAACTTTGACCCCAAAACGCGTAACCTATTTTTGACCCCAGGGTCACGCCTTGTACAAACTTAGTTCTCCATGCCCTAAAGTTACTACCTACCAAAACATTCAGCTCTAGGCCTTTTAGTTTATTAGAAGAAGATTTTGAAGTTTTGTCAATGTTCCCCCCTTTTTGCCCACTATGGGCGCACCCTTGTGGCCCAGCTCCTTCATTTGAACAAATCTGAATCCCTGTCCCCTAGGGATACTTCCTACTCAGTTTGGATGAAAATGATCAAGTGGTTCAGAAGAAGAAGTGGAAAATGTTAAAAGTTAACGACGACGGACGGACGGACGGACGGACGACGGACGGGATTTGTATGAGAAAAGGCTACCTTGGAACTTCAGTCCAGATGGACTAAAAATCATATTTCAACATTTGTATGACAGTACGTTAGTTATGACTGTGATGAAACAGGCCCCTGGGACAAAGGGCCATTGCCCCTTTGGTGATTTTTTTCTTATAGTTTTGTTTTTTAACTCAATCGTTAAAACGTGAGTACATGTAAAAACAATTGTTTACCTTTAGTCTTCACTTCACTTAATTTACATGTCACAATGCAGGAAATTGCACCATCTTGACATGACAAAAAAATCAAAATTGTCTTGGGGTTGGGAATCCCCCCGCGCTTACACTCAACACACCACTTTGTCGCCCTTGCTCTGCCTTTATTTTTTAGGTTTGGCCCCTCCACTTTCAAAAACGCTTTAGATTTGCTGTTGAGTTATTCTATAGCTTAACTTTGATAACTTCCTAATAGATAACGACCAAACTGCCATCGACTGAGTTATTTAACGCTCGCTGTACTACTAAGATACTTAATGTATGTTTTATCATTGCTAAATGAAATATTTTATTTATTTTTCAGTTAGTGAAAGGGAAGGAGCAAGATTGTGGGGGTAATTTTGCCACTGACTCCTCCGGCTGTTGGTATACGTATTGGTATGTGTGGTAAGTAGTTCTCTTATTACATAGATCTACTTATTGGTGATTTTTTTTATATTTTTAACAGATTTTATTTTGAAATTTTCATATAAATATAATAACAGTCTTTTTACATCATATCCTTAAAATTCAACATTAAACTGTCCTCTGTTGTCCGGCCGAGAAAATATTCTATAAATTCTTGTTCGCTTAGTCTTATAAAATCAGTCATTAACGTGGTCCGTAATTTTGAAGTTAAAAGTATGATGCCTGTGAATTTTGAAATATGTGAAGTGGTCAACATTCGGCACAGAAGCGAAAGTAGGAGCCTCGGTTTGGAGGTTGGAAGTGAACTATGCGCTGGACGGTAATCCGGCTTGGAGGAACATTTTTTTGGAAACATGCATGTTAACCGCAATGCTATATGACGATCTTGCTATTATACCATTTCAACGCTACATGAGTTATGTGCACATTGTTCAAATTGAGAGAAGCGAACTACGTTTGAAATAAAACGAAACATATGTGACCGTACAATAAAACATTAATTTAATGATATTTCAATCTTGAGCCATGTATTTGTCATTAGCTTCGTTCGCACAGACCATCACATTCACTTGCAAGTGATGAACACAAAAATATCCAGACAAATTTACCCTGAGTTGCACTCTCTGTATTGTTTTGATAACAGTAGACAACCAATTTAAAAAAAAAACAATTCCGGCAAGTTGAAAATGCTTTTAAGTTTAGTAGGAGCCAAGCAATAGTTAACCATATTTTAAGTCAAAGATGTTGGTTTTCAGAAGTGTAACAAATCACTTTTTTCATTCGGCCTCGTGCAAATACGTTGTAGTTCACCAGGTTGGTACCAATTAACACCTCGGAGAAATTTTTCTGCCTATTGCCACAAGAGACATGCCTCGGGGACAGTTGTTTGCCCATTGCCACAAGAGATATGCCTCGGGAACATTTGTTTGCCTATTGCCACAAGAGACATGCCTCGGGAACATTTGTTTGCCTATTGCCACAAGAGACATGCCTCGGGAACATTTGTTTGCCTATTGTCACAAGAGGCATGCCTCGGGGACATTTGTCTGCCTATTGCCACAAGAGACATGCCTTGGGGACATTTGTCTGCCTATTGCCACAGGAGACATGCCTCGGGGACATTTGTCTGCCTATTGCCACAAAAGACATGCCTCGGGGACATTTGTCTGCCAATTGCCACAAGAGTTATTATTATTATATTAGGGTTTAACTTGACGTCCATAATATTTCACCGATATAGCGACAAAAGACCAAAGGAGAAAAACCAAAAGATAGAACAGGAAGAGAAGCAGTGACAGGAACGGGAAATGAAAGTAATAGAGATAGTTCAGAAAGAAGGATGATCCCATGCAACGGCGTTTCCGCCTACTCTTATATCGAACTTTGCATGGGGATCTTTATCGTGCCAGGGGATTAAAAATCCCTGTACACGGGACCGCCAGCTTAGCGTACCCTCCGAAGGACGTGCAGATCTTTGTCTGGCCTTTACCCTTCAATCTGTCTGACTTGGGTGACCCTACCAGAAACACAAGTTCCCGCCAGCATAGCTCTCTAAGTCATCGAGACGCGCAAACGTCCCTACCGCGATAAGGTGTCTAGCACAGGGAGGTCTCCATCATTTAAAAGAAATATGAATCCCCTTCCTTTAAGTATGCTGCCTACCACGTTTCCTTGAAATGAGTCCAATAGTTTGGTCCTAGTCGAAAAATGTTACTGGTAGTGTTGAACTTTAAACCTAAAATATGTAATCTATTTTTGATCTTTAGATCATGCTGTGAACATACTTGGTTGTCCATGCCCCATAGTTACTACATATACTAGTATTTAGCTATAGGCTAGTTAATTAGAAGAATGTTGAACATTTGTCAAATTTTCCCCCTTTTTGACCCCCTAGTGCCATGTCCTGGAGGCTGAGCTGCCTTATTAGAACACATCTGAATCACCTTCACCTCAGGTTGCCTCCTTTATTTGTAAGGTTTAAGTCAAGTCCCAGTTATGTGTATCCATGTAGGCATTCATATGTGTGAGCACTTTCAGCATACTTTATGAACATCACAACTTCTATATAATTTTCAAAAGAATATGTTGATGTTTAACATAAAGGTATTGATTGGCAAATTCTACATCAACTAATCTCTGTGTTTGTTGGAAAAAGGGGGATGGGGGTTTACTCCTCGTCGTCCAATCTTTATGACTCTGCTTTGATAATAATGTTGCTACTTTTATTCCTCTCCTGTTAATGGTTTTTATTCTTTGCTCTTTTGTCACCATAACTGTGACATATTCTTATGGTGGCACATACTTCTTTTTAAACAGTGGAAAGGGTTGCCATACACCGGAATGACACGGAGGCATCGCGGCGGGTGACACATGTGTTGCAGGAAACGCTTACCATATCGCGAGCACCTTGTTTAGCTATGGCGATATGGTCACCGACAACATTTATATCGTATACACAAACACATCAATTAGACAGTAACATATGAAACGTGAAGAAACGTTGCTTGATATAATCGATACGGCGTCAGCAAACAGGAAACTTTTGTTAGCAAAATATCACTCGACTATTTTTCTTATTCGTTGTGAATAATCTTACACTTTACACAACGCTGGTAAAAACACTGTAGATAACTTGATAATCAATTCTACTTTCTGGTTCTGCTTTCAATATAATGTCTAGATATGTGATTAAAAATAACAAATATATATTTTTAACATAAATTCAACTCTTTTAAGGTACTTCTGCCAAACATAAAAGAACGTTAAAATTGAATGGTACATCGACCGTGGTAATAACTTAAATCACTTTACCCAGAACCTTCAACAGGTAATACAAAGTCTCAATGTACCCATTCAACCATATATTTCAACAGGTAAAACCTATTGATAATGACCACGTCTCTCGTCTGTTGCATTGTAGTAATCGTATTCTCCCGGTCTTCGTCTGTCGTTTATAGGAAAACAATTAAATAGGGCAGGTGATATTGTGTTTCGTACATGGTCGTCACTCTATTTGGAAACACCTGTTCTGTTAACCTGCATTCGCTTGCCATATGCTGTGTCATTTTTAATTGATTCACTTGAGTACACATTTCACTGTATTTCTCTCCTGTGTTTACGTTAAAGAGGAATGCGTACTGGCGTTATATTCATTTCAAATATTCATCATGATTGCGAGCTGTTTCAAACTCAAGTGTAACGGACTGAACCCGTTATATGCTCGTCTAACGGTAAGTTGTGCAAGTACCTGGTTAATAATTGATAAAGTTTATCGGTTTTGTTAAAACAGTTATCAATAAATGATTTGATTATTTTATGTTTAGATGATTGTAAACACAAACTACTTTAATACTTGGCTAGCTTGCAAACAGCTTCAGATTGTGTTAGTACCACACAATAGCCGGTATATATTTAAACAAAATAATCGTTACTTCATTTCTAATTGACTTTTATCATGTGTATTACAATATATGTTGATATGATATATAATATATATATGTTTATAATATACATACATTTGATCAAATTGATATTTACTTATTCTACTGTTGTCATATGTGTTACAATATATGCATTTTGATATATATAAGATACATGTATACTTACAGAATGAAGCAATCGAATGTAATATTGATCAGCAATCTGTGTATTCAGTAAATAAAGGAAGCCTCCCAAGAAACATGAGAACAGTTCTTCTGAAGAGCCCACATAATGAGGTTCCAAATCTGTGTTACGTGGAGGTTAATTGTTCATCAGTGAAACATTGCAAAAAACTATCGTTATTGTCGTGCATTGCTGGATTAATTGTGGTGATACTATTAAGCACCTCTGTTACGCTTATTATCCGGAATATAGGCAGGGATTCGGTGGAAACAGCCATAAATGAGGTAAGAAAGAATTAATTAACAATGGCATCAGAATCAGAGCGACTGACGTCCAAGGAGAGGCAACAAACGTTAAATTACACTAACCAATCGTAAAATCACATGACAATTATTTTCGAAACAATCAATCCGTATGTTCCATTTCAGCCCAATATTAAGGTGGTTTAAGACAAAAAAAGACGGACAAAACGATAAGGTCGAAAGTACTTAGTTGGATTGTTGTAAATCATGTAAAGTTTCCTTTATTGATGACTATTTAAGCATGTTATGCTATTCACTTTTTACGTGTAACACGTGTTCGTATTGTTAATCATGATGTTCAATCAGGCAGAGAGGGAAAATTGACATGTGAATTAGTTTGATTGACAAATTGTACATGTAGCGTGAAAATTTATAATATTATTTTAACGTTAATTTTCCCTTTAACTATATTATCTAAGACATCGGAGATGTAAATTTGATTTAAAAAGGTTACATTGTTGTCTAAAAGTAGTGGATAGTATTGCCAAAAAACCTCTTTAACCATACATTTGCATATTGTTTAAAAATACTTTTCCACTTTGAGTCCGTTGAAAACGGTTGATTCGAAGGTTGGCGAGGTTCTCCCTTCCACTTAGTTCGTCACTTTTCTATGCTCGTGTCAGTTTGCTAGTTCATTCTCATGGTGACGTTTTGATAAAGCTGATGTTTGTTTATCAATACTGTTTGTTCTGTTAATATTGTCTTTTTTCTTGTTTTGATGTTTCATTTTTGTCACTTTAACAAGCTGTTGACTTACCTTATTGTTTGTCCGTTTCAGACATTGACGAAAAATAATTCACAACCATTGTTTAAGACCGACGATGCCAATGTATTTACAACACAGAATTACAAAAATGGTATGGAACATTTTATTTGCTTTTAATACAAACATGCAATCTGAAACATGCCTTCTAAAATATTATATTTATAAAAGGAATGAGCCAATACTCTGAACGAGACACCCCCGTTCTAAACTGCAGATCTAGCTTCGCAGCAGCTAAATAATTGCACGCACTGTTTGTCGTATAATTATCACATACCGAATAGACAAAAAGGTGACACGTATACACCATGACACGTTTACTCAACCGCAATCGTTTGTTTCCTTTCTTTTTTAATATAAGTTTTTTTTATAATTTTCATATTGTATTTGATTGGGTTTTTTCTGTATGCGGTCCCCTTTCGTTTTTGGTTTTTAAATGAAAATGAACATTTGTGTTTTCTTTTGTGTTATTTTTCAAATATAGCCTTGTGTTTTTTATATTCTTTAATCTCTAATACGAATTATTGTTGATATTGAAATTAATAACAATACAACTGTACGAAAGTAATACATTTACCAAAACTAAGACTATATTCCAAAGACGTAAGTCCGTGGACATTGACAAGTAAAGGGAAAACATAGGACGCACACAGAAGGACGAACAAAAATACAATTATTAACTAAAAAAATGAAATATCACGATCTTGTTATAAAAACTAAAATCAAAACAAGGTACTTGCTTTTGAGTAAGTGTTTCATGCTTCACATGTAATTTTAACTTTATTTCTAGAAAAATACATATTGATACATACAAGCAAACCCAAATTTTAGAAATAAATATTGTTAAATAATAATATATTTTATTGCAACAATGTACGTTTCCTATGAATAACATACTAATTTTAATATAGTGCATGTTCTCTTAAAGTAGAAAGCGGCGCGATGGCCTAGTGGTGAGCGTGTTCGCATTCTTGAGTCCATTGATGACAGCAGCTTCGAGCAAGAATTGGGGTTTGGGACGGGGTAACTCAAACAGAGTTTTGGCTCATTCCTCGAATAAATATCATGTTTATCGGAGGCATGGTTTCAGATTGCATTTTTGTATTTCTAAAGGATACCCACTTCAGACAACCTTACATAGTTTGATTTGTACAAAATGTGTACCATAATGAACTTGTTTTAATATTGAAAAAAGAATTTAACAGTTTCAAACACCTATTTAACACTTTTAGTTACTGATATATTTTATTAACACAATAAAGTAGGATCAGGTGTTGGATTAGCACCTTTATTAAAATAAAATTTACACATAACATAACTCGATAATTAGTTTTGAATTCACAGGATGCATTAATCATCAGACGATATACATTGACAAGCCTGCAATAGTCTTTTAATACAAATAATAGACGCAAGAAAGAGTAAAAATAACTTAATATATTTGGCTTATTACCAACCTATCAAACCTTGTGCAGCACTCGTACAAGTCATATAGGAAAACGTAATAATGACGGTATGCCTGGACAAAAATCGGGCGGCACAAATGAATTAAACTAAAAAATCCTTTTTCAAAATATATTCAATCATCTTTAGCAGAACATGCTTATTCAATTCCGAGCGCCTGGTCACGTGACTATTGACGTCAAGGATATGATTAAACTCAGAATCAAGCTCAAGAGAATATGCCCAGGTGAAGACGACGCAAAAATCAGTCTATAAAACTTCCTGAGCACATTCTCAGCCGAGTATGATTCTCATATGTAAATTTTAGCTTAGCACATGCTAAACTTTATCTCTGTTTGAAACAACAGTACCAATTTAGTTGAGCATGGAATTGAGTTTGAGCATGAATTGGTGCTCAACTCAAGCTTGAGTTTATTTTTATAGTCACGGGGCCTGGTGTCGCTCTAGATCTTAAGTAGACGATTGTGATGTTTCATGGTTAAAATATGTTAAAGTATGTTATTTATGTAATCTTTGTTTCAACAGAATACAATGGATTCAACATAATGTCACTTAAATTGCCTATATCTCTCTTAATATATCATCAAAGCATACACACATAATAAAAGCATTTCATAGAAAACATCCAATGTTAGCTCGAAAATAAATTATAAACGATGGATTATTATTAATCTAGCATTAAATGATAGAAATTAGGAGAGGCAGGGATTGTTTTATATTAGTAAAAATACATTAATTTTGGGAAATAAACAAACCAATGATTTTTTGAAAGAATTTACCTTTATCCGGAAAGATCACGCGACCACAGGAACACGAAGTGAACACTCTACCGCCAAGCTACCGTACCGCATCATATTAGATGATCATATATCGTAGAACGACTGAATTCAATTGACGGTTCTATAATGTGTAAAGTCTTTATAAATTGGAAGGGGATATTTACCTGACAAAACCAACATAATTTACTTACAATTTACTAAAGGAATCATGTACATGTCCACACATTTTAAAGGCAATCAACGTTGAAATGAACTTGTATATGAATTTAGAAAAAGACCATTAACAGTTTCAAACATAATAGCGGTCCTTCTCGTTTTATCACTTAAAAATGATCGTTGAGGATTAGCAACTAGACCTCTGGAGAATTCTGAGTCTAAAGCGGCTGTCTACAGCATGCCTCTAAGAAAGTGTAATCAGTCGGCCCTCAGTGGTCTCATAACAGTGGCTGTGAGAGTTACCATAAAGGAAGTATATAGTCACGGTGATTAGATGGCACTAATGAGTCAGGCCCATACTTTAGTCCGACTGATATGTAACTTTGTTCTAGGAAAAATGCGTAGAAAAGGTGTTTCGTAAGACCCATATCAGCAGTTGATCAGAACGGAACTATGGCATTGATCCTAGAGTTTGCAGATTATGAATTGTTGTTTCCTAAAAAAAACGAAAATTGATTGCCCCGAAATAGATGTTTAAAAAATAATTTGAGATGGCAGTGATCGCCAGATGAGAGAATGGTTGTTACATGAAAAGAGTTGATGAGAAATATTACTTATTATGATATTTCTATAAAAGACAGGTTCAAGAAGAAATAGTTTCGAAACTTATATACGGTCAATGCAAATGAAAGCAAAATACATATTAGGTTCATTAAAAATAACAAAAATTAAGATGAATGTAGGCGATTACAATGTATATACATTGTATATAGTTTTGGAAAAGAAATACTAAAAAAATAATTGATCTTCTACTGAGTTAAAACCAACATACATGTACATTTGAAATGAAATAAAGTATAAGATACAAAATGATTAACGCTTCCATAGACGATAAATCTTAGCAGGAGTTTAGATTGGCATTTCTAGTAAAACTAAGTTTATAATAGACTTTGATTTATAATGGACTGGGGTGTCTGGCACATAGTACTGACTCTTTGCTTTTATAAATGTCATATTTATTGGAAGCATGTTTCAGATTGTAATATTTTTGTTTTTAGAAACTATGATTGGTAGGATAAACAGAACTATATACACTAGCTAACGGAAAACGACACCACTCTATCTCATTAAAAAAACATTGCAATAAGGAACGAAATACATTTTATTTAGTTTTGGAAATATAATAAAAAAACAATTGATCTTATACCGAGTTAAAAACCAACATACATTTTAAATGAAATATAGTATAAGATACAACATGATTAACGCTCCCATAAGACGATTGATTTTAGCAGGTGTCTGGTTTGTTTGTTTGTTTATTTGATTAGGGCTTAACTTCACATCCATAATCTTTCACCGATATTGTGACAAAAGACCAAAAAGAAAAACCAAAGATAGAACAGGAAGATAAGACTCATGCGGGAACTTAAGGTTTCATTACCGTGTTTAACCACACCGACGGGTTTCGTGCTGAGTGACCACCCCAATTCGATGAGCTTGGATAACTGGTCTTGAGGATTGTTGTGACTTCATTTTAATTCCTTCTTTCATTGTGGTACCGTAGCTAAGTTGTTTGTAATGTTATAATTCAGCAAAAAGCATGCATACATATGGCATATTAATCAAAATCAATTTCATTAAAAATATTTTTCCCTCATGATTTTATTACATTTTCTCCAGATGTTTACAATAGAAACCGCTGCAGAAGAATATGCTGGAAGTATGCTGCGTTTAAGTTCCGATCTAGATGCGAAGCTGGACAGTGTATATGTCATGGTAAAGGCTATAATCCTGTGTCATGTCTTCGTAAGTTCCCTTTTTATTTATAAGATCAACATACACACACAATTGCAGACTGAAACACGATACCAATAAACATAATAGTTATAAGAGGAAAGAACCAATACTCTGTAGGAGAAACCACACTTAGCGAACTCAAGGTCTAGCTTCGAAGCAACCGTCATCAACGGCCATGAGGTTGAACAAAAATTTAGAAGAGATAAGTCCTAGATAAATTAAATAATAGAAGCAAAAAAAAGATAGTGTAAGAATGCCAATATATGTAAATAAAAAAAACCCTCTAACAATGATATAACAAAGGCCGTGTGAACAAGCTTGGTTCAGTGGTAACTAAATGTCAAAACAAGTATATACTTAGCATCCTTACTCGTTTTTCTTTTTTTATATGCGTCGCCGAAAGCGGAAGCAGTTCTAGTAGCCGCTCGGCTCCGTCCGTCCGTCCGTCTGCCTGTCCGTCCTTTCGAAACACTTTGGGGCACTACGTTTGTGTAATCTGGATATTTCTCAAACGTTGCACATTTATTGCAGACCCATTGGAGATGACGGTTGCTTCGATGCTAGACCTTAAATGTAGGACGAGGTATCTCGAACAGAGTAACGGTTCCTCCCTCTTACAGATACTATATTTATATTTTTTAGTTTGCAATTCTGTATAATATCAGCGAAAAGACTAGAAACGATTATATTGAACCGGTGAAAAAAAAACACTTATTATAATAACGGTTTTTCATGTTTTTCATGTTTTATTTTAAATTTTGTAGATGATTATGCTGGTTGGACAACTCTTTGATTCGAGTCAAAATTTGCTATGCTATTTAACACGGTGTCTAATTAATCGTGTTTTAACAACCTACAAATTAATTTTTTTTAGCCGATACAGCTGGGTGTTCTATTACGCATACAGAAAACAAAAACATCATGGTTACGTCACACGGACGCCAGCAATCTGTGTACAAATGTAAGCAATCTACAAGAGAAACTTTATTCGTATTCAGTGTATATCAAGAAAATAACGAAGCCGAGAACACCACAGTAAGAATCAGGCGCGCCAGCTCTCGTCAATATCACGGAAAACATACAATACTGGTATTGTGTAGCTACTCCAGAAGACAGTGGCTTCTAGATACGGATGTCCCGGTACATGACATATATTTAGTAAGTGTTAAACCATTAAAATTAAACATGCATAATAAAACTAATAATAGATATGAACATGATATATGTTTAATATGTGTTATGTCTATAACATACAAACACGTGCGTAATACAACTAAAACTAGATATCCCTGAGCATTGCATATATTTAGAAAGTTTCATACCTTTTAAATCAAACGTATACAGTCGGAAACGCTTAGTTGAATATTAAATTCTCAAATATACGGGATGTGTCGAAGTCAACGTCAGGTCCCGATTTTTTCATTATTATTCATAGAAAAAATATATCGTTTGCATCAACTTTGACAAAAACAACTGAACATAATAGAACCAATAACAATAATTCCTGAACATGACATGTATTTGATCAGTGTTAAATCTATAAAAAATTAACATAAGCATGATATTTTTCGATAAAGATGACATGTATATAAAAAGCATGTTATATATATTCGGTAAGTGACATATCAATAAAATATTAAAATGTAGTAAATCGAAAAACCAAGACGATATTCTAAAGCCGTAAGTCCATGAACATTGATAAACAATAAGAAAACGTTGGACGCACACAGAAAAATGAACCAAATATACATTTATTAACTAAAAATGGAAGCATCACGAACTTTAAATATTTTTCGGAATGGTTTAAAAAAAACTTCTGTTAATGCTGTTGTCTCTACCTCGACCAAGATTCCAGATGTAGCTACGAATCAGTCGTAATCAGCGGACGCTCAAGAGAAAATGAACTTGAAATAGACATGACTTGGTTAAAACAATCTTTCATATACGTGAGTGGCAGATAGGGATATTCCAACTGAGTTAGTTACAAATTGGTGTGACCCCCGAGGCTCAAACGATTATTGTTCTCTCATATTAATTGCTTTTTTCATTGTTTTAAATATGTTAGATAAAAAAACCTCTCAAACAGTTCACGCTACGAAAAACCTGAGGACGGCACTGGAAAGATCGGCATATTTTTGTTCATTCTAAAAGTATATTATTTATTATACACGTATCATAAAAGGAAAGGGTTTGTCGATGGGTTGATTACTTTTTATTTATGAAGCAATTGAAGTTTGTGAAATTTAGCAAGAAATGGACTCTCACTCCATCTTTATGCTGCATTCACAATGTGATGTAAGACAGCAAAACCACGTGATGCAAGACAGAGATATCCGTCATAGGTGTTCTGCATGGATAACTCGATCTAGATATGAGAGAAAAATAAACTGTTGGGGGCCTAAAGGTGGCGAATAGGAGTTCCTGGTGTTAACGAAAGCATTGTTATAAGTACTAGATTTTCACAAACTTTTAATGTATTCAATACTTTCAGGGTATTATTGAATACGTTGAGGGTCGATATGTTTTATTCTATTCATCCAACTGAAATAAAATTATCAATCCAATTTCCGCTTAAATATTAGGTTTCTGTTAATTATAGATTACATTGTACATGTTATCCAAACACCTGTATCGAATACCCCGGACAACAATTATTGTTTTTAATTTGCGTTAGTTCCTTTTTTTACTGCGCATTAACCTAAACTATTGGATCAGTCCATTTTTATGAAATTAATGGATAGGTCTTTTTATCCTAAATATAGACTTCTCATTCACGATTCCATCCCATTGCCAAATGGATCCAATGCCTGCTATTATCTAGGTCTTGTGAATTCTAAATATGTGTTCTCTTACGCGCCCGTTAAATAAATTTATTCGTAGCTATGCCTGGAAGTTCGGACGAGATGCGCCCAAACAGTGGACTGGTTTCTGTTTCGTGGGGGTATCATCTGTATTGATTTCGCAATTGCAAGTTACTAAAAAAGTCTATCAACATGTAGTCAAATTAGTACTAATACACATCATTTCATGTTTTACTTACTTTGCAAAAAGACACGATTTCGTATAAACCATCTAATAATTAATATAATGTTTAAGTTCGCTAGTTCATTTTGATGGTGATATTTCATATGGCTTTTGTTGGTTTGTCAATAACCTTTGTTATATTGATCCTATTTCTTAATGTTTATTTCTTTGATACAGGTAAGCACGACCCATATTGGATTATCTAGTGTAAATATTACTTATAGGGACAACGAGATCGTGCCAGTGGCAATAATGCACAGAAGGAGTAACATCGGATACGGACAGGACAGCAATAATTCCGGACATACTGTGGAATTATTACAATCAATTCAACAACAAATCGGGAACGTAACAGCATTTATAGGAAGCAAATCAGCACAAAACATTGATTTTAATTTAGATTACTTATAGAATACAGTTATTGAAGTGATAATGTAAAATGTTTGTTTAATAAAATGTTACTTAACGTACGTTGGTATCCAATTTATTAAAACCATATCATTGCACATACATGTATATAGGTTTCAAAAATATATATCAGGATTAGTTTATTATTGAAAATTCATAGTGAGTTACTAAATATTTATACTCCTTCCACGCTTATTATTTCAAAATGACAAAGCAGTTTAGGACTTAACCTCTGACTCGATTGTTATACTCTTCGTAGCTTTGCTAAAAACATTATATACACAATCTTGACGACCAAACCGGCAAAAACATATTGACATTATATGCGAAGACGGTGTATAATATGGTGTATCCTTAAGATGAAAAAATCGAAAATTAAATCACAACGTTGAAAAATATTTCCTACGGAATTTTCGAATACAAAATTGTTTGTACTTTTGTTTGTTTGTTAACGTTGTTACGTCACGCAATCTGTGAAATTAAATAGAGCAGAATAAAGATAACAGGAAAGATAATGATTCAATGAACAAGCGTCACCCAAACTGTCATCAAACTAAAATGTAGATTTTCATAGTGCGGGGGTTTAGACATGTACACTGGACGCTGGCTTAGTATCCTTTCTAAAGTGCGTGCCAATTTTTGTCAGACCTCTGCGTACACTTCGATCTCTTTTGGCTAAAATGATTCGAACAAGAATAAATATGTAAATCGAAAAACCAAGACGATATTCTAGGCCGCAAGGCCATGGACATTGGCAAACAATAAGAAAACTTTGGACGCACACAGAAAAATGAACCAAATATAAATTTATTAACTAAAAATGGAAACATCACGAACTTCTATTAAAAA
>JAUMGZ010105330.1:0-17641 GCA_032359645.1 Pododesmus macrochisma
CGCGTCAAAAACCTAAGGCGTTAAAATTAGGCAATCTTCTCGCTCCCTGCTAAGCCCTCATTATGTTTGGGACAGAAAAGAACTGGTTGGCTCGGTGTCAGGAAAAATGTTACCTGGTGAAGTATCACGTCAATGTGTCTGCGGTGTGATATTTCTGTGAGACAGCACTATAAAGTCGTCATGCATGCACATTGTTACAAGCAGACACCGTCTCGATATGAACTATATATGAGTTGAAGGGACGTTAAACCCCAATAAAACAAATAAACTTAACCGACAAATAGTATAGTGTTCTCTTTTATCTTCTTTATCAAGTCTGGCCTAAACAACAAACAGAGACAACCACCAAGTCCCTGTGATAACCGTAGAGTGCACGTTATCAATTAAGAACACGAATTAAACAATTAACTGAATTAAGTTGGTAATTGGATGAGTCACGTGACCCATAAAAAAACTTTTTGTTCAATCCTCACATATTAAGAAATATACTTAATAGTATATCAATACATTTAGTGTTACATTTAATACATACGTGTTGGTCGAGGCCGTTTCATTGATCACACATCAAACTTGTCATGTTTTAAAGACTGCGGTTGGCATAAGTTCAGATTACTTTATAGTGCAGGGGGAAAGGTCTTCATGATAAGTGTTATCAACGCCAAATAACGGTGAAAAACACCCGTCATACTTATAGTTTATGTCGGTATGTGTCTATACATATACGTATACAGTGCTGGGGATATCTTTAGACACTGAACTTTAATTCAAACTTACAGAACTGAGTAATACCTTAGATATTCGTGCTAAACATTGAACGTTAATTCAAACTTGGAATGACCATCTGTTTTACAGCCTAAAGATGAACACGGAAGCTTTTCCAGTGAACTCGCCAAATACGAAAATACGCAGCCTTATGAACGAGGATAAATTATCAAGCACTTTGTAAGTTTTATTTCACCAATCTGGTTCAAATGCCGATCTCTTATGGAGTAAAAGCGGAGCATTTCAATCAGATTGTATTTTAAACAAATATTTTTTTTTAATAAAGATTCTTTTACAATGAGTAAATTTTGTCTCGGATGTATTTTTTTCTCATTTCTATTTTCATATGCTAAAAAAGTGACATATTAAAAATGTTAACTTGCATATATAATCACTAATACATTTGATAAACACTGATCATATCAACTGACATCGATATATCTAATATACATTAATACGTTACCATAGTAATGTCTTTCCATAAACAACAACATAAACTATACTTCAATTACTATGTACGTATTTTAGTGTCCGGCAGTGTCCAGGCTACGCAGGATTTGTACCTAGAGCACCACCCAATGTCCAGCTAGAACGCAGACCTGATTGTGGAATCATGGTCAGTACGATGAAAGCGGCTTATAAGTACGTATAACTTATGGTCAAGCATTAAGGGATCCTGTATTTATGTAGACTACATAAGTTTTTATTTACACGTTTCTGTGTTTTAAAGTATTTATTTGTGTTGAATACAAAAGGATGTGTCTATTTTTATGATAGACTTATGTGTTACCCGCCATGATATCTCTGTCAAAATTGTATGTGACAACCCTTTCCATTTAAGACGGGCCCAATCAGTGGACAACCCTTTCCATTTAAGACGGGCCCCAATCAGTGGACAACCCTTTCCATTTAAGACGGGCCCCAATCAGTGGACAACCCTCTCATTTAAGACGGGCCCCAATCAGTGTAATGTAAGTGCTTATGAGAAAGAAGACCAAAATTCAAAGCCCTATTTAATGTTTCTTCAACAACAACAACAACAACAACAACAACAACAACAACAAACAATATATATTATGTCTGTTCTTCACTTGAAAAAAATATTAAAATCGTGAATACATTTGGTAGGTATTGACAAAGTCAAGATTTGCATTTTTAATATTCCTATTAATATTTCCCCCCTCCCCTACAGAACCATAAAGTCAGATAATTCCATAGAAGGTTCGGCCGATTACTGACCCCCTATGGTTCTGTGTGTGCGTGGGGGGTGTCAGTCAGTAGCAAACCATATAACGAATTTATCGCACCAAGGACCTTTTTTGTTTTGCAGCATTTTCTTCTTATTAATCATATTTTATAAATCACAACGTAAACATTGTAATGCATGAAGTGAAACTAGACCTCATAAATATTCATGAGACAATGGGGGTTAACTTAAGTGAAACAAAATCGTCCTTTCGCCAACTTATAGCTTAACAACACGTAAAACTTGACAAAACTTCAAAATGCATCCACATTACGAATTTTAAAATATTAAGCGACGACGGGAATTTTTGTCGGTGCCATATTGCCCCATAAGAAATGTACTGACCCTCTACAGTCTAATAAAGGGTCCCCATGTGACTTACTTGGAACCAATCATAACTACAGAAACTTGTCCGAGGTGCGATAGTAAAATTGACGCCATCTGTACTTAACATAACTAGTATCTGTACTATGTATCGTCATTATATGGAAGCTCTCGGGAGTTTTACGTCACATCGGTGCAGTATAAAATATCCGGTGCGAAATTATATAACGCCGGAGAGATTCCACAGAAGAAGCTGTATCTCCCAAACCCTTACCACATCCAACGAAAAGACAAATAGATCTATCTACATTTCCTAAGGCATCGCCAACGTTTTATATAGTAGTATGCCTATTCACGACAATAGTTACTATCCATACTTATGATATATCAATTTATTTTGTAATGTTTGTTGTTTCTCCTTACAGAAGTTTGCCACCAGAAGAATACAATAAGCAGCCTAACGCCAGAAGGGGACCATTCTCACGGACCGTGTCTCTAACAAGTCCATTTAACCCGTACAATAAAGTCGGTCCAAAATGTACTGCTACTGAAACTCTACCGATAGACTGATGTCACGTGGACGAAGGCCGAGGGACGTTAAGTCAGAAAGTACATAAAAATATATAAATATTGTATAAGTCATTCATTTAGAAGAATTTATTCTAAAATCATTAAATATGTTTCCTAGCCACAATGGCGTTTTCTTTATAATTGTGCAGTATTTTGGCCAATGACAAATATTGAATATTCCTATTTCAAGATAACCGTAACCATGATAACGAAGCTAATTTCTCAAAAGTTAGATTTTCCAGCGTATGTTTTCTTTGATTAGCTACATTTTCTGGTGATATCGTTTATGACGAGGTTTGTTTGTTTAAGTAGTTTTCTCTATTCTGAGCACGCTGCACAGCAGCACAAGCAGACGTAAAAAACAGTGGCACTAAAGCAGCAAACGCCCAGCAATATGTAGGAAGACGTGATTAGCCAGAAGGCGTAGTAATACAGCGTCGGGTCACAGAAGTTTTCCTTCGAACTGTCACGTGACCAACCTTTCAAACCATATACCCATACATTCCCTGAAAAAGTAATGTTCAGAAACTCATAATTCGATAACAATTCACAATTGAAACCTACTCTTTGCTTACCAATCATTTAACATGTAGTGATAATACAAACTGACAAAGGGAAACGGGCCTCCCATAAACATCTTAATTAAAGCGACAAAACAAAGAAATCCAAAAACAAACTGTAAGATATTTGGAACAGAAAATAACTAATGTTATATGTTCAAAATCAATCAAAGTACTTGGATTCTCAGAAGCACATTGTGACTGAATCTTGGAAAAAGTATCACAATATTCCGTATGAACGACGACAGGTCAACATTTCTTAAGTTAGCTTCATCATTCATTGAAAAAGAATATAGAAACGACGACTTTTTTTAAACAAATTAAAACTTGTGTACCATTCCAGACGTCAATAGTTACATAAAAAAGTGTGTCTACAAATATCTTATTTATCAGCTGATCAAATAAACTTGCCACAAATGAACAACGCAAAGAGAGAACAAGTCAGAAAACTTTCAAAGGGGTTAGGTTTAGGTTTCTGTTCCTCTCCGGTTGCCGACGCCCTTTCATGTCTCCGCTTAATGTTTTTGAACATGTTGAATAGATCTTGGATGATTGCGACAACTCCAAATACAATCAGATAAATTGGTATATATGGTTGTGCTGGGCATTCGTGTAGATACCAATAACCTGTAAAAATCACATCAAAACGATAATGATGAATAAACCTGTAACCATTAGTTTCACACACATTGCATATACGTACATGTGTATACCTTTTAAGGAACAAGCAAAAGATCATATTGACCAACACCAGATTCTCCAGAAATGACGTATTTCACGAAATTTGAATAGTTGTCAAAATTGAATGTTGGCCCCTCGGTGTAAAGTTCAAACACGTCTCATCCAATAAACTACTACTATGCATCAACCTAGCCTGGTTCCTGTCTTCCCGTAATGTTTCATGCGGAAATGTATATAATAATAACTGTTTCTCCTTATCTGATTTATATGATCAATTTAACCACTCCATCCCTTCTTGGTGAGTACAAAATGAGCAATGTTGATGGCGGAACGACGACAAACACAAAATGAGAGTCGACGAGATTTGTATGGAAATAGCCAACTTAACAGTCTAAGCAATACTGCTCTAGAAAATTCTTTTAGATCTTACCAATCACAACGTATGTTGTAGGGAAATTCTTTTACAGCTTACCAATCGCACCGTCTGTTCAGGGAAGTTCTTTTACAGCTTACCAATCACAACGTCTGTTCAGGGAAGTTCTTTTACAGCTTACCAATCACAACGTATGTTGCAGGGAAGTTCTTATACAGCTTACCAATCACAACGGCTGTTACAGGGACATTCGTTTATATATGGCTTACCAACACAACGGCTGTTACAATGAATTTTTATAGCTTACCTATCACAACGGCTGTTACAGGGAAGTTCTTTTATCACTAACCAATTACAACGGCTGTTATGTTACAGGGAAATTGTTTTATAGCTTACCAATCACAACGGCTGTTACAGGAAGTGCCAAAAAGATGCATAATACCACTAAGTATAT
This sequence comes from Pododesmus macrochisma, assembly GCA_032359645.1. Lineage (NCBI taxonomy): Eukaryota > Metazoa > Mollusca > Bivalvia > Pectinida > Anomiidae > Pododesmus > Pododesmus macrochisma. The sequence continues at coordinate 4,971 of JAUMGZ010105330.1, forward strand.
CACTGAAAGTGTAAGAAAAAGATATTATGCATATCTACAAAACGTATTGTGTAAACTTTACCCGTTCAAATTATTGACATTAAAAGTTTAGTTTAAACATATTTTATTGCCATTTTTACAATTAAAATACAACATCATATGCATATTATTAAAAATAAAGCAAAAGGATTCTGAACAATATTTACCAACTTATTTATCCCTCTTCAGGTTGTAGAAAGTGAAGAGTAACAACTGATATATTTTTAACGTGATGGCACATTTCATAGTAAATACAAAAGTTCATTGAAAACACTATATTTCTATTGAAAAGCGTCTGTGCCCGTTTATGTTTTGTGTTGCGCCCCCGAAATCTGGAACCCTCCACTTAACCGGCGGGAAAATACAAAAGCATTGTCGAAACTTTGTCAAGGAACTCCATGATGCTGTCAAGTGTACCACATTCAAATTTGAATTCTTGTTATGTATTTATTGATGGCACAAAGAAATTATCAAACAAGAGTTCCTTATACGAAGACATACATTATCTAGATCAATGTTAAACTTTGAATCCTGGTTTATAATGTCATGCATGGCCTAAGAGTAGCAAATTTGCCGTCGAGTCAGATGAATAAAAAGACTTTCATTCAAATAATAATCTAATAAATATCACCTGATCCAGTCAAAACACCACACACGCCAAGTGCTATGGCCTTCTTGTCACCTCCAGACTTGATCTTGACTGTTTGTATCTGTCCGAACAGAGAGTCATATGACGGCGGGGGTGATTCTGTAATGCAAAGAAACATCGTCAAGTAACCACATTTTAAGCGCTCATAACGAGGGTTGGGACCATTCGGAGCAAATTGTCATTTCATGTGCATCAAGAAATCGTTGGAAATAAAAAAAAAAAAAAGCAAGCGTGGCTCAACTCCAAATAAAGATAAAACTTAAAATGAAAGAGTTATGTTCCAATGAGAGATGTAGGAATAACATTTTCAAGATGTCCGCCATACTCTCCTTAATTCGTTCAACAGATTTGCAGACATCGAATATTGAAAGTCCAAGTTATAAGTAGCTTGTTGGTTATACATGGAATGATAGAAATTAGAAGATTAGAAGATTTTCAAATGGTAACTATGACAGCTATCTTTGTAAATCTGATCAACGAAATGTGTATTCAGGCACATCTAATAGTTTGGGTGAATTAATTAAATGTAGTTTGAGGGCTCGCCTTCTTATATGTGAAAGAAATGAAAATAACAAAAATATTCAAAAAGTCAACATGAAATAAAATAATGTTTCGTGTCCTAGATTTAGCTAGTCCGAGCTTCCTCTGACTTTCTACCAGCTTTTGTTTATGGATTGTGCGGGGCACAATAAACTGATGGAGAAAGTCCAGTGTGTTTGAGATTTATATATTTGTTGGCGTACAATTATAAATACTATTATATTTAAGTTATAAAAACAACTGTTATTTTACCTGGATCTTCTTCCATCGTAGTGCTTTGGGTTTATACTATATCAATGTAATTGCAATATATGTCAACCAACAAGTAAAATTGATTTTCCTGCCATTCTGAAATACGTAAAAAAAATATAGATTATCAAGCGATATTGACTTTAAAACGTGCAAGGTTAAATAAAGAAAAAATTAACAAAATTAAGTACTGTTATTGTAACTACAAAAAAATCTTTTAATAAACTTTCTATAAAATCAAGTATCCAATCGGCTGGACGTTAAGTTTAAATCCAATGATGGGCCACTTGTTCTCTTTTCTTATGTCGCGTTAATCTAAAAGGTTATTACAGTGGAGATAAACTCTTACAAAAATCAAACATACTGTTTGTGTACCACATGTGCGTGTGTCGTGGGCTCGGTAAGTATAATAATCACCCGGACGTAAGCGCTATCACTATCAAATTAAAATGGAATCTTGTCATTATGTACTTGCATACCAAATATGGTTGATATCAGACCATTTTAGAGTCGTTAGGGCATGGCAACTAATGAACCAATGCGCATTTAGAAACAGCATTAATATGCATGAATTTAGAAAAATGGATCGCATTGGCCTTGAATCTTGTCATTATGTACTTGCATACCAAATTTTGTTGGAATCGGACCATTTTTAGAGCAGTTACTGTAAAGCATGGAAACCAAAGTGTGACAGACGGACACACAGACGGACATTATTAAATTATGTTACATTATTGTATAGCTTCGTCCGTACTGTCGTGTTGTCGTTATGTCGCTCAAAAGTACGAGATAGCGAGATGGCACTTGTCAGCGACCATAGCCTACAGGTTATCGTCAATCGCAACTTCTCGGCCACTATTCCGGCTAAGATGATTCCGTGCTTAGTCGGAATATTGGCCGAGAAGTTGCGATTGAGGTTATCGTTTCCAGGAAAATATACAAGTCAGTTGTCGTCCAACGGTAACAGTTAAAGTGCAATTTTAAAGAGACTGTCACCGAGATCCGGTTTTGTTATTTTCATCAATGAATGGCAAGTCTGTTGTATAAGCTACGCACAAACGAAGATATATAAGAAAATACTTCCCACCTTACCTGCAGCTTTGACAATCACCTGAACATTTTCAAAGCTATCTCACAGCAAGTATTCCCAAAAGTAAAACAAAAGAAATAATAAACTCATGTCTAAATTCTAGGCAACGTCACAATACGATCGACGTGACGTCATTTTCCCGCGTTAATCTTGCGTAAAACGTCTTGAGATCCCTAATGTAACAGCTAATACAAAACAATGTAAAAAGTCGGTCAGGTGACCTAAAAGGTCATTAATCTTTAATACTATTCCATAATGCTTTATGTACTATAATGTAATAATATTATGACCTATATTTTCACAGATCAAAACAGCTGCTTAGTAACACGAAGTGCAAGATTCCATAAGATAAACAGACCCTGTATGATTACACCTTTGTTAGTGATGCAATATCACACATGTTACTTTTCTCAATGGCCCAACAATATACTCGAGTCAATGGTTATATCACACATGTTACTTTTCACAATGGTCCAACAATATACTCGAGTCAATGGTTATATCACACATGTTACTTTTCACAATGGTCCAACAATATACTCGAGTCAAGGTTTCTATCACATATCTCAGTTTCTTACAATGATCCAATGTATTGTATTGTATTATTGGATCACTAGTGAACGTAATTATCCAATGACTGAAATATGTTTAAATTACACTAAAACCTAATAATCAGTTAACTTTTTGTAAGAAGGCAAATTAATTCAAGCTAGCACTGCCGCATCATTGAACTATAATATAATAACATTTTAGTATTCATAAGGACAATCACATGAAGGAAACATATTTCATTACCAGTCCAAATTGCAAATCACAAGACTTCGAATACACATCACAAGGTTTCCAACATACAATGAGTCCAAATTGCAAATCACAAGATTTCCAACATACAATGTAAATCACAATTTTCCGATATGCAATGTAAATCACAAGGTTTCCAATATGCAATGTAAATCACAAGGTTTCAAATATACAACGTAAATCACAAGGTTTCAATTAAACAATAAAAATCACAAGGTTTCAATTTAACAATAAAATCACAAGGTTTCAATTTAACAATAAAATCACAAGGTTTCAATTAAACAATAAAATCACAAGGTTTCCAATACAAAAAAATTACAAGATTTCCAATACAATAAAATAACAAAGTTTCCAATTCTTTGAAACGTTATACGTATCTTTTCATTATGAATTGAGCTTTAGATTTGTCAAGACTCAATTCATAGTAAATAGATAAATATAACTTGTCAAGAATGATTATAATGTAAACATATATTGTTAAACAAATACCACATTAAATGCAGACATGTTAAGTCTCCATAAAGGTTTCCGGGAGTCGTGATAAATATGTTGTGTTATATCTGTCAGTGGTGCTAAACGTCTTATTATGTGCACTGGTAATCAATGTGGTTTTGTTTGTTTTATTTACTTGAAAAATGAAATTTCTTTATGAAAATAATGACAAAAAACATTTGAATTTGCTCATGCAATAGTCTGCGTGTCGTGTATCAAGTTAATTTTATTTCGATCAAATTCAAGAGGTTATGACTGCATGATGTGGTATTCAGTGTTAATGGAAAGTTGAATTGGTTTGCATGATCTAAAAAATATATTAAATACTATAAGTGATTTCACAATTTTTCTATAGTCCATTACTTTTTTTTGCATGATGTAAACTCTAAGCAATTTTGTAAGTTAAAGCTGAAGTTCCGCCGCGGTAACTCAGCTTGGAGAGTGTTCGATTCGTGCGCGGGAGGTTGCATATGCGATCCCTGACCAAGTTTTACCCAAGTAAAATTAGGTCATCTCCTCGCTAAACGCTTAACGTTCTGGGTAGGAGAGGGTTGGCTCAGTGTCAGGATACTGTGACTGTCGGAGTGAAGTATATCTTGTCATTGTGTTTGCGGTGTGAAATGTCAGCGAGACAGCACTACAAAGACGGCATATCAGTGCGCACAAACGAACACAGTCCCGATATGACATAGAAATTGGTTGAACCGGGGTGTTAAACAGCAATAAAACATAACAAAATATTTTAGTCTGATGATTTTTTTTGAAAAATACACTTATCTTGAAAACTTAGCCGTAGTGTGCGACGAATAAGAGCACTTTAAAGACTTTGATACTCAGAAATATATGAGCGTACATGCTTCAAAGTATTTAACTATCTGCATTTCCGTATTTCTTGTATGACTCGCATGAAAATCTAATTTTAGAAATAATTGACTCTGTTCAAATTATTTTAACATGGAACAGCTACCTGAATCAGATTTCTAATTTTATCTGCCCTTGTTAACTATTTCTATCACTAGGGATTTTACTCGGAATTCTCGTTTCTTTTTAATCTATGATTGCGTGCAAGCCAGAGAACTCTCGAGTAAGCGTTACTAAGGAAACCCTATTGTTCCGCGAACGCCAAGTGTATAGAGCGGCACGTTTTGAAGTTGTTAAAGACTGGAGTTTATTTTACTCAGAAAATTCCGATAAGACCGAGGAAAACTAACATAACAGAGAACAGAGAGCTTCTTCTGGATTAACAATGGGTAAGATCTAATGTATTGACATTTATTTAATTTGTTCCATTTATAAAGTTTGGTCTGATGTGCTGTCTCTGACTGTTGTCAGTGTCAACATAAGAATCAAGTATCAGGACTAGCATCTTCGCTAGCCAACTTTGTTGATTACTACTATGTTCCCACGCAGAACTTAGTGTTAATCAACAAACCCACCTTGGCCAACAAAGATACATGTAGGCAGGAAATCTCGGCCTAAGATACATGACACATTGTTTCAAAGTGCTCAGGATATTATGAAACTCAAAGTAAGACTTCTTCATATTTTCCTAATGTGAAGCCTGACCAAGACCCAAACACTACTGGTACAGTACCTAATTTGCTCTGATAGTAAGTCTTACATGTTAGTCTAAAGTACATGTATGATTAGCTGTTTGTCAGAGACTGGTGCAAAGATGCTTACACACCATGCACACAGGTTAATAGAACAACCCACAGGCATTCGGGCGGAATAAGACAGATGGCATTTGCATCCATAACTTTCCAGTATGTCAGATTCAAATTATTTTGATTTCTATTTGTATAACTCCAAAGTATCATCTCATACAAACTAAAGCTGAGTGTATCCTCAAAGTTTATTTCTTTGTCTCTATAAAGTAACTGAATAGTAAGTGTTAAAAGAGGTGTTTTTCGTCAGTCTCTGTGTTGTAGTGGTAAGCAAGCAGAATTTTTACTCTCTCAGGTGTGAGAGGTTGTTGTTTCCTGGCGCAGTTTGGGCACTGCCGGGTGTGTCATATCAATTTGATCCGACTTGGAACTCAAAAAAGATTGTCCCTTGTCTCTCAGACATGTAAAAGAACTCATCGTTTAGGAGTCATAAGTGATAAATGCATGACTGGTAAAAGCAGAATTACTTACAAAATCAATAACAGAAAACAAGAACATGTATATATATGTTATACCCTCACAAGCTATATCTCAGGACAAGCATCATCTTCATAGCTTTTCAACTGAGACAAGTATAATAATAATTTTGAAAAACTTAATGCCAAGGCACATTTGAATTTCCATTTATCAAAGTTAGTAGTAAGACTTTAGAAACTACAGACTAACAATGATGTACATGTAAAGTTTTGAATGTAGATTATGGGTCAATATTACACATTAAACACAGGAAACCCAATAGTACATGCTGTAATGGTTTACCCCTAGATGATTGTAACAAGACCCTCCACAAAACATACATGAAGATTTAATTGACAATCCATTAACCAAATTGCCTTGGGTGTGAATTATTCTAAATGAAGGGGTCTTGCAAGAAGTATATATATTTAGTTCAGTTTTAGTTTTTATTCACCTTAAGTCTTTCGACTTATCAGTCAGGAGATGCACATGTACACATAATACAGTTACACAAATTGCATAATTACATAGAAATATATAATCTATTATAAGCAATGTAACTTTTGTAATAGTATTTGATGATGGATATTAACATAGATTGGATTCAGAGAAGTAATGCTGATGCCAGACCGGTATATAGTAGCCATATTTCACAACATAAAAACATTTTTTTGTAAATTGTAGATTGTCATTTTAAGTGCCAGAAGGCACTTAGCAATTTAACTAAGCTCAGCAGAAATGCAGAGAAGGAAAAATGTAAGTATTTCAACTATAAAGACGTTACATTACAAATTGATTTGTTTTGGCTAAAAGTTGCAAACCTGTAGAATAAGTATTCAGCATTCAAATACACAAATGTTAGAGTTAATTGTCACTTACCATGCTTACTGCATCAAGTAATTAATGTGAATGAATATTCATAAAAAAAATAATTTGATTGATAGTTCCAATATGGCTTAACATTTAACTGATGTCAGTGGTGGACGATTAATTGGTAAATATTGTATCAGAATAACCACAATTTTAAAATTTCCAGTCTTAGATGCGTTTTCCATTTTGCAGATCACATGAAGATGTCACAAAAAGATATCATGCACAAATTGGAACTATTGGAACTCACTGTGAAATTCCTCAACAGAGAAAACAAAAAGCTGGTGGATGCAGTTTCTATTTTGAGTAAGTTTTGGGGGGTTTTAATAATTATTTCAATTTGGAAAACATCTACCGGTAGTTTTTAAGGTCAGGTGTCAATTTGTACCCAATGGGGATTGTGGAAACCTTTAAGACACACCATCAGATTTAGAACATAATTTACTTCAGTAGATCAGGTCATCCTACATAGAAATTCACATCAACTACAGTTCAAATAAAGTATTTAATCACAAAGAAAAACTTCATTTTCAATTAATATTGTTTGAGACAATGAAATATCCAAAAGAAGAAAAAAAGGTTTTTTGATATACATGTATTGATTTGTTTTTAAGTTTTAGTTTTATGGTTATTTTTCAAGTCCCTAAAAAATAACATTCTCTTTTACCCTAATTATAATATTTCTAAGTTCAAAACCCAGCATTACAATTATCTTATTCTTGCCTGCTGAGACTGGAGTTAAAACAAACTCTTTAAGATTAAGAAAACAACCTAGTAAGGCTACTTTTACAACCTTACGTGTGCACATACTATTGTATATTATAGTTACTAGTCTACTAAGTAGGTATATATCAAGGACTCTTAGGGTAGCAGTAGATGTGAATCTAAACTATTTTCTCTATGTTTGTTAAATTGAGTTAATATGTTTGTTTTTATTATTTTATTGATTTTTCAGGTCATCATGTGTATAATAAACAAGAAGGTGGTAGAGGATTTACAGAAGATCTAAGCAGAAAGGTATAGATCTATAAAGTTATTTAAAAACAGGGTTTACACAATCTGTAATAGGTTTTTAGCAGTGACCACAAAGGCTTAAAGTAGTAAATATGAAAAACCAAGACGATATTAAAAAGCCGTCCATCAATGGACATTAGCAAACAAAAGGAAACTGTTGGACACGCACAGAAAAAAACCCAAAGTTACAATTATTAACTAAAAAAGGAAACATCACAAACTTCTATTAAAAAACTAGAAGCAAAACCAGGGGCTCACGATTGAGTTAGTGTTTCCTGCTACACATGTGTCACCTGCCGTGATGCTTCTGTGTCATTCCAGTGTATGGCAACCCATATGTATGGAATGAAAACAAATGTAAGACACTTTTTGTCACAAATGTTCTGAAAAATAAGAAGCTTTATTGCTTGCTAATAGTAATGCTCTGAGCTTCACCTTTTAATATAAGTGATATCAATATCTGCTCAATGTTTGAAATCTCAATTAACCAAATGTGTATGCATTCACCAAGTAGTTTATATTGGGTGAGTATTAGTTGTATGAGTCAGTCGTATATTTTACTTTTGCATTATAAGCTCACTTTGAGCTTTGCTAAGTAGAGATATTCTTATCAAGCATCATTCATTGTCCATCCATAAACATTCTTGTTATTGCATCTCCTCAGAACTGGAAAGAGATATGGTCAAAGTAGCTTCATGGAATGACTCCTTTTGATGTCTAGTTGTGCACAATCTCCCTATAACATACCATGACTGAGTTTTTTGTATTTTCCAGGCTAGAACATACCATGAAAGAGGTGATGGAAATGATGGTTATAAAAACCAAATTGATGGTCAATCCACATCCACATGGTCAGAGAATGACACCATTACTCAACATTCAGGATATAGCAGTGACCACTGCAGTTCTCCTCACCCATCAGATGCTAGTGATGTCTCTAGTGTTGCACATTCAGTTCCTACGGCCAGTAGCTATCAGTCACACATTTCTGAAGGGTCTTATGACAGTTTCTGGGCTAAGGACCCATGCTTCAACGTTATTTCTACTTCAAATCAAGATGTTGACAGCTCTAAGAAGTCTGATTCTAATGTCTCAATGGCTACATTGGAATCTGAGATCAGTGTGTTTAGCCCAGATAGTTACAAGCCTAAAGCAAACTCTTGTGTACCTCGTTTGGATTTGAGTATATTTGATGCACAACCTGATGGATATCGTCGCTCAAAGAAATCTTCTAAAGCCAAGAAAATTGAGAAGGATAAAGAAGCTGAGGATGGTAAGAAAAAAACTTGGGAACTGCTGAAAAAGAGATCAAATGCTGTTGCTCCAATGCCAGAATCTGTCAAAGATTCACTACCAAAACAGGCCAAGCCAAAAGCTCCTAAAGTAAAAAAGGCTAAAGAGATCAAGAAAGAGGCTAAGAAAGCTCCAAAGAAAACAGAGCCAATTGTTGAAGGCAAACCACCAAAGGTTCCAGGCCAAAAGAAATCTATCAAGAAGAGGATTGCTGGTATTTTTGCATCTGTCACCAAGAGGCTATCACCAAAGAGAGGTTAAAGAGATCTTAATCAAACGCATGCAGAAATTTCATAAACCACAAGCATACAAATTATAGTTGTATTTCAAGAGGAATTCTGTCAATCATCAATTTCATTCTAAAATTAGTTATTTTAAAGGCTGCTTAAAGGGAATAGAGATTTAGATACACATGTTTGTTACTATACAGATGATATTCTAACTTTTGTGTCTTGAAAGATACTTTTTATACAGAAAAATGCTTTCTATAAAACTGCACTGCCAACCATGGGACAAGCAAGCACATTTTATATGATAACCAATGCTGTATATAATCAAAAACTGATATACTTAATTTTTAGTTAATACTATATTGTGTATTTTATTTAGGTAATATTGCAATTTGGCTGAAGGCCAGTTATATTCACCATGGTCTATGATTCTCAGGTCCTAAATATCTTAAAGTTAATCAACTTTTCAGTATGTTTTTTTAATAATATTCTTCAAATCCTGTAAGAACTCTTCAAAATTTTAGGAACGAAACTAACATTTGAACTATGTAAGCATACATTAGCTGGACTTGGGAACCAAAGATTGAAATATGTGTGGCCTTCGCTGTTAAGTTTTTACATGTACATATCTATCCTCTTATCTGCTGTGCAGAGTTAGATTTTGATGTAGTTTTATTTTTGCTAAAGAAGTTTAAGTAGAAACATTTTTATACCATTTTATACTAAAGCGTTTAAACTTTTTCAGTCTATATTTTTATAGTTTTACATCAAACTTAAAGTTAAGTTAGTCATCTGTCAGTTTAACAATACTTTTGATGATAAGTTAATATGATAAATATATAGCAGCATAAGGTGGAAGGAAAGATTGCAGCCAGTACCTAATGTGGTAATGAAACTAAGAAACAAAACTATAAACTTCAAAAAGGTATGTGTCATAATAAGTACTAAGATCTTTCAAAGTTGTTTAAACTTTATGAAATGTGTGTCATATAGGAATTAATCTTGAAAAATTGTGTTATCTTAATGAAAGGTGTGTTGTCATAATAAGGAACTATGAAGATCTTATTGATCTTGCATAATTGTGTTAACTTTAGGAAGTATGTGCCATATAAATTACTAAGAATTTGCATAAATGAGTTTAAAGGGTAACCAATTTTTAGAAAATTTTTAGGTGTATGCAATCTAAAGATATGCCTTAACACTGAGGCAGGGCCATATGTCTTGAAAGATTGTAGCTAGCATGGTATGATTCTCTAACATTACCCATACTGGATAACATTACAACATCTAGGGTTGAGCTGGTCACCATGACAACAGGGAGGAAGTGTATTATCACTCAACATTAAAAAGTCAAGACTGTTATGATTATACTCAGACTAGTGCGTAGAAGTACAACATTACCAATAAATAAAAAATACAAAAAAAATTGACTCAGTTGGAGAAAAAAACAACCCATAATGGTGAAGTGTTTATCTGGTATTAGTCTGTTTATAATCATAGTGGTCCACATAGAAAGGCCCCTTATATTTATTGAAGATGTCAAGTGCCCCAGCCATTTATAGAAGTTGAAACATTGATATCCAAATTGTAATTGTCAGAACACCAACAAAATATACCTCCCAAATGAAGTAAGAATTGCTCACATGGTACTTCAGTTAGGTCCTTTAGTTGGTACTTCATTCTATCTACTCTGACAAGCATGCAGTGTTTAGACATATGATCTGAAAGTGCACAATACTTAGAGCTATGATCTGAAGGTGTGCAATACTTAGACCTTTGATCTGAAGGTGTGCAATACTTAGACCTATGACCTGAAGGTGTGCAATACTTAGACCTATGATCTGAAGGTGTGCAATTACTGAGAGTTATGGTCTGAAGATGTGCAATACTAAGATACCTACATGTATTATCTGAAAGAATGATATGTTTTGACCTATGATCTAAAAGTGTGCAATATTTAGACTCATGATCAAAAAGTCAGCAGAATTTATAGCCATGATCTTAAAGTACTGTATGCAAAATTAAGACCCACAATCTAAAAGTATGCAATAGTTAGACCCAAAATTTAACAAAAACAAACACATTAAAAGAACACCATATTGGAAATTATAAATTATCAAATCTTTTAAAAGGAAATTGTATTTAGACCATTTTGCAAATTCAATGTTAATATTGTTATTAGATCTTGAATAATCTTTAAAATTCTGAAATATTTGCTAATTTGGAATAGATTTTAAACAAACTTAAAAGTATATCATGTCTATATTTAGAAACATGCATAATATTTTAATCAAATTAAGATCATAATTTTTTTAATAGTGTACTGTTTTTGTACTTAATTTTCAATATCTAATATATAGTTACACAATATTTGATCAGGAAATTTACATGTGAAAATTTGTCAAAAATTGGACATTACACAGATCTTTTAAAAAACATTTTAAAATGTGTCAATATTTCGATCAAAGATCTTGTATTAACATCTTAACGTGTTCAATATAAATACAGAACCAGTCGTAAGATGTTTTGACATAATATGGCCTACCATGAATAATTCTTAAACATGCAGGATAGACTTACAGTTTATGTTAGGTTGGTCACCATGGCAACTTGGTCACCATGACAACTGAGTCGGTGAATTAAACTTCACTAAAACCTGTGTGATTATTTGCTAAGTGGTTCATCCAAATGCTACACTGTGCTATATACATAAAAAATACCAAAATAATGTGACTCAGAAAGAGAAATAAAATTTAAAAATTAAAAAAAAAACAGCGTGTGTTTGTGGTGATACCATTTTGTTTATAATCATGATGGTTCTACCATAGTTGTGCTTAGTTTTCATATGGTGTACCAACCACTTAATATTGCTAAACTGTTTATCCTAATTCTTGTTTAATGAGAAAACAAACAAAAACCAACCCAAATCAAGAAAGTACATGTTACTTTTTAATAGTGGGTCCAATGAGTTTGTAATTCATGTTAGCCGTGTCTCTAGAACTGTGTTTTATATTGATAAATGTTAATTGTAAGAAGCAGAATTAACATCACAGGAAAGCTTAAAATTAAAGAATAACATCACAGGAAAGCTTAAAATAAAAGAATAACATCACAGAAAAGCTTAAAATTAAAGAAATTAAACATCACAGAAAAGCTTAAAATTAAAGAATAACATCACAGAAAAGCTTAAAATCAAAGAATAACATCACAGAAAAGCTTAAAATTAAAGAATAACATCACAGAAAAGCTTAAAATTAAAGAATAACATCACAGAAAAGCTTAAAATTAAAGAATAACATCAC